>JAKCPI010025386.1:0-10943 GCA_023213315.1 Euborellia annulipes | reverse complement strand
ATATACTCGTAGATATATTTTGTAATATTTTATTTAAAATAATATAAAATTTTATAAAAATCAGAGCCCTTGGGGGGGGGGGCAAATGCCCCCCTGCTCTCCCCATGACGCCACTGGATGTACTTTTTCAAGGTAAGAGAAAGTTGTGTGCTGTGCGACCAGTCACACCAGATTTTTTAATGTACAAGTCGACAATTACTGTCATAATAAAAAATATAATTTGTCGTGATCCTTATTTCAAAACCCATGAAAAATTTCTAACTACTGT
Source organism: Euborellia annulipes (assembly GCA_023213315.1). NCBI lineage: Eukaryota > Metazoa > Arthropoda > Insecta > Dermaptera > Anisolabididae > Euborellia > Euborellia annulipes. The sequence continues at coordinate 10,675 of JAKCPI010025386.1, read as the reverse complement.
AGTTTTTTTCGTGATAGAATCCCATCTGACTTACATTATCCTTGTTTTTATTTTTATAGGGAAATTATTATTTTTTATTTCTCACTTCTTCAAGTCAAAACAATTGCTAGGGCCTATGAATATTTTTATATTTTTTACAAGTCGAAAAATGAACGAAAACAAAAACCAGTTGCCAAGATCAAAGTCCTCTGATATGAAAATGTAAAATTTTTCTTTATAGAGTTGTTTATTATAAATGAACAGCCATTTATACTAAATTATTAGACAATTAAACATAAAATTTAAACAATCGTAAAAAATGAACTTTTTAAATGTAAATTTTTAAGATCGTAAATCTTTTCTATGTTAGGTTAAATTATTTATCTTTTTTTTTTTTTTTAATTAATTAATTTCATTATCATTCAGTTAGTTGCCATTTTTTTACGTTACGCGATATCAGAATCGATAGAAAATTTATTTAAATAATGCAAAATACAATTATTTTGTTAATTAAATAACCTCAGGGAATCGGGTAAAATTTTTTTTTTTAATCAAAAATTCAAACAAAATTTTTAAGTCACCAAGGTACTTTTATTCACTTTCCTTTTAAATAGAGAATAGATAAATATATATTTCTTAATAAGAATAAAAAAGTAAGCTTATATTTATTTCACTTTTCTTTAATGAATATTTTATGTGCGTAAATATAAAAAATTTATTTTAAAGACAACCATTTCTTTAAAATGAAAAAGTAAAAATCAAATTTTTGATGATTTATCTTCCTTGACATGGCTTTAGCCAGACATCTTGTTATGGGGGGGGGGGGCAACCTCTAATTAGGACGAGAGGGGGATATGCAATTAATATATACATAGATTATTAACTATTTATTATTATTATTATTAATTATTTGCCTTATATAAGCTCATTTAAAAAATAAAATCACAATGGGAAAAATTCGTTTTTAAAAGACAAAAAAATTTTCAGGACAAGACAGGGAGGGGGCAATGCCCCCTTCCCCCTCCAGCAGCCTACGTCCATGTTCTTTGATTCAATTCAAATAGTTCAAGACAGGACCGGAGTGGGCTGAGGTAACATATGCATAAAAAAAATCTTGGAATATAGTCATTTAATCAAAGTTCAATAATAAACATTAAAATAAAATATTCTAAAAGTCAATAATCTCTACTTGAAAGAGAGAGAGAGAAGTTTGTTTTTACTCTCATTATGTCATTAATCCCCTCTACTAATAATCATCTAATTATCCATTTAGGACACAGATCATACAATCAAGATGGGACAGCTCCAGGTTAAAAATTGTTTATAAGTTTAGCGCCCTCTATACGCGTGTCGACCTATTATTTTGCGCGGGAGACCCGTGGCTCAGAGAGAAGACATTAGCTTCTCGTGCCTAAGGTCTCGAGTTCGCGTCCCGTCCCAAGCGAGAAAAATTTATTTAATTTGAATTGGCTACTAATCATTTGAAATTAATAGGGATGGGGTCTAAATCACCTTAGATGCCGAAAAAGACCTTAAATAAATTAAAAAAAAAAAAGTGCACGAAAAATTTAATTTGTTTCAAATACTGATGTGATAGTTGCACAGGAAAACTTCGTCCAATTCGTATTGAATTTTTGATATTTATTCAATATTTTCTGTATATTAATCAAGGGCGGATCCAGAGGTGTTTCTCGGGGGAAACGGGGGTAATCTGGTGTGACTGGTCGCACAGCACGCAATTTTTTCTTCATTTCGGTAATTTAAAGGCTTATTCTGCACTTGTTTGCCAGAATATAAATACAAATCAAATTTTTAAGTGTTAATTTTTAAAATTTTTCATTAAAAATAAATTTATTTTTGAAAAAAAGTATTTTTTTCAAATCTCGGGGAGGGGGGGTAATTACCCCCTTTACCCCCCTGTATCCGCTCTTGATATTAATATATATGTTTATCGGTATGATAAAATAAAAAAAAAAGATTAAAACAATTATTTGAAAATGAACAGTAAATGAAAAAAAAGAAAAATTAGTGTTAAAAAAATTTATTGCAAATTGTAAAAAAATTATAATTAATCTGCAAAGGCTGGGCGTGGATGTTTTCAGTGTTGCCTCTTCCTCTTCTTGGACATTGTCATCTATGTAGTCTAGATTTTTCTCCTCTTTAATTATTCCTTTATTTGAAGGGTGCAAGAAATCTACAAGTAAATTGGCAAAAATTTTTTTATTATTTTGTTTAGAAAATTAGGAGGTTTCACCGAATAAAAAAAAATTAACTCCCAGTAGATTGTTTGGCTTGGATGTTGCGTGTATTTTTTTCTTCTTGCACAGTGTAACAACAAATCGGTGGAGGAATAACTTGCTTGAGAAGCTTAAGTTGTAAATTATTTTGGAATTGGGTGTCATTGAAATACCGTTGGCAAACCCTATATCCTCTGTTATTAATCTGTCTTGCAGTAAATGAAATTAATTCGTTTAGATCTAGATTTTGAAGACATTGGCGGAGAAGCGTTTCTTTTGCAGGAAAACAAAATAATTTACCCCATATCTTTTCAGGCAAGTATTTTGTAAAGCATCCCTTGACAATACATCGAAACTGGATTACGATTATATATTAGTTTTGAGAAAAATGAGTTTAAAGTCTTGTTTTTTTTTTCAAATTTTTTATATAAAATACATTGATTCTGATGAATAGAATATTTTTCAGGGTTCCCCACTGTTTTTTTTTTTTTGGGAGGGGGTAATTTAAAAACCCCATTGTGGACGGTCACATATTTAAAAAAAAATAAATAAATAATGAAATAATTAAGAACTTACTTCTTTCTTTCCCATTTTAAAAACACGTAGAGCATATAGAATGCGAAGGGCAATAATTGCGGGTGAATAATTGAGTAGGGCACATTACAATTTTATTATATTCAAATTTATAATGTTTTTTTTTTATTTGTTTATTTAAACTCATGAAACAATGTTATTTTGTTGGCGAATGGAACGAACTCTACAGGATAAATTTTTAACTAGTCTAGTATTGCCATCTAGCCACATATCAGACAACTAAAAACTTATAATCATTCTTCCCATAGAGCTGTCCCCGTTTCGGCCGAAACCGAAAATTCGGTCGGTTCCTATTAAATATATACGCACACCCGTTTCTGAAACGAACATCAGAAGACAAAGAGTAAAATTGATAATAAAAAATAAAAATTGTAGCACACTTCATGCCTATTTGTTTTTCGAGGTTAAGAATTGTTTTTCATTTGTATTCCCTGAAATATCCAAATATTTATGAATCAAACGATACGGACATGTTAATAATAATAATAAATATTTAATAATGTTATACTCAGGTGTTAGTTAATATTAGTAAAAAAAAATTGATATTCATAAAAACAATAAAGAATCTGACTGACATGACAAAAGAATACGAAATAAAGAATACCTATCATCATCACCTAAGCAAGGCAAGTTCAAAGAATAATCAAACAGAGATTCCGATTAAACAATGAGATTTAAATTTAAAATTTAAAATTATTTTAAATCAGGTGAAATAAAAATAGATTAAAATTAAGGAAATGCGAGCCTTCACCGCGAAATTACTCTCAAAATAATTTGAATACATTTATGAATAATTATTTTTATTTTTATTTTGAAATTATTTTATTTTAATTTTCAACCCTTTTTTAATATAAAAACATTCACACTTTTTTCACACTCACACACACATTCACACAGTCTTTTCGGCAACTCAGGCCTTATAAGACTTTTTACGATATCCGTTATTGATAAATATACATTTATGGGGTCCAGGCATTCTTATTTAATAATTTTCAACCCTTAATCCACCCCTGTGTAAAAGTATATTAAGGAAAATTGATTAACAAAAATATAGGCCATATAGAAAGAATATAATGGTAAAAAAGATGAAAAATAAAAAACTATTTTTTTTTCAATGACACCTACACTCCCCCTCCCCCTTCCAACAGCTTATATTCTCCCTCTACCCTTAGTGAAATACAAAATCTTTAATTTCATATTCAAAAGAATAGTTTTTCGCAGTCAATTTATTTGTTTCTATATTTTTTTTTTTTTTCAAAGATAAAATGCATATTAATTACCTTTTATAAGACACTCAAGAGGGTGTGCTGGTTGACGGTGAGGTCAGGGTGGATTACACTATATTAATTATTCACTTTGATTCACTTTAAACACAATTAAAAAAGAGAGCAAGCGCCTACCGGCAGGCCACGCTCTCGACTGAACGAGACTTGTCTCTCTTTGTATAGAAATAGAAATAAAATTGATGAAAATAACAATTCCCTTTTTATTAAAAGTAAAAAAAATACCTTTTTCTCTAATCTAACTATATTTAGAGCTGGAATTTTTTTAAAAGAATGTCAACAAGTGATTTGGAATATTCCAAGGCCTTTCTTAAATAATCAACCCTTCATCCCCCCTAATCAAAATAATAATCAACGCTATTTTTTAAATGTTTTCTATTTATTTGGCTTCGATTTAGCTAAAATAAATTTAAAAAACATTTTTTTCAATTTTTCAACCCTTATCTAATCCTAATAAATAAAATAATTAATTATCGCCTTCGCCGAGCTTCGCGTCTAGTCAGAAAAAAAATTAAAACCCTGAAAAACTTCCCTGGATCCGCCTTTGGGTTTTACACATAGTATAATTTTCTAGAATGAGTCTTACTTTAGGCCAGTGGTTTCCAAACCCTCCCTTAAAAACATTTAATCGTATGACGCCCCCCCCCCCCCACACACATTTAATAAAATAATACAAAAACAAAAATTTTTAATTCTAAAAAATTTAAATTTATATAAAAATATTTTTTTTTTATTTATTCATATTTATTATTTTAATTAAAAACTCCGTCCCAGAATCTTCTAAATTATTTTATTATTTTATTTATAAAACTACCAATCATTTGGAAAATTGATCTTGGTGGCCAATATTCGCGCCTCCCCTTAGACTAGTCCGCGCCTCCCCAGGGAGGCGCGCCTCACAGTTTGGAAAACGCTGGTCTATAGCATTCATATCAAAAATTAGATTTTGATCGAAATACACGTTTTGAGGTTCCCTAAGTCCGAAAAAGCTCAAATAAGTCACTCTGCCAGATAATTGAGCTTTTTTTTTGTTGTCCTTAGTGTGCCAATAACTCAATAAGGACGATTTTTGAATTATGACGAAAATTGCAGCAAATGAGCGATAAGCTATAAATAAATGATATGAATATTATTATTATCACCCTCCAGCAAGTTATGTTCGTGATCCGCCCAAAGACTTCAAAAAAGAGCCTAAAGTGTTGAGACAATTTCTCTTTTTTTTACTCCTGGGGGAGACCGAAATTTCATTCGTTAACCTAATAAATAAATTTTATTTCTGGAATCCGTTACTATAATAAAATAAAAAATGATAGAAAGGTGGAAGCAGAAGAGACGTTGCATTCCCCCGTTATAGTGAAAATAGCTTTGTTGTTAGGGAGCAAAAGGTTTGCGTGGGCTATCCCGAAGGATATCCGGAGGACGTCCCCATACCTCAACTACGGTTTGTGGTTAAGAAGGAGCAACCCCCCACCCCCCCCGACAACAACCCTCAACTCAGCTGTTGTATATTCCTAGCTAACAAAAGAAAGAAAAATATTATTTTTATTAAAATATATACTGTATTAATATTAACATAACAAATAATTTATATTAAAATTCTTGAAAAATAATAAAATAAAAAAAAATAGGACGAAACGTCCTATATAGGAATTTTAATAATAGTGTTTCAACTTCCGTCTAATTTTAACGTATATCTCATATTTAATATCATTGCAAATGAGATGTAAATTTATACACCTTTTGAAGGACAGAAGAGATTTATATAAGAAAATATAGAGAGAGATTAAAATTAAAGAAGAGAAAATAAATATTTAAAGATTGTCTGGCTTTTTTTACTTTATATAAATTCATAAAAAAAAATTTCATTAAAAATTCAATGTAAACACAATCTAAAAAAAAATATATAAACAAAGTAGAAAATTTTTTTTTTCCTCACTAGCAAATGATTAATTTAAACTTCAAAATTTATTAATTGAAAATTTATCATTTTTAATAAATATAAATGTTTATATTTATTAATAAATATCATTTTTCAAAATCGTGTTTAATAAATTAGATATTTTCATATTTGTTAGCTAAACTTATCAATTTTATAAGAGTGGTGTATAAACTGATATAATGAACAAATTAAAACAAAGGATCGGCAAAACCTCGGATGGGTGACCCCAGGGGCGCCGGAACGAATTTGAATCAGGGGGGGGCAAAAAAATTTTTTTTAGAAAATTAAAATAATTTATTATGTTCAAATAGTATAAAACAAAAACAAATCTACTATAAAACTTTAAAAATTTTAAATAAAATCACAATTTTAATAAAATTAAAATTTTAAAAAATTTGCTAGTGATTTTATCAAAAATTTTTGGAAAAAATTTGAAAAAAAAATGAATTTCGTACTCTTTTTTCAATTCAATTTTCTTCAATTTTTTTAATTTAGAAAATTTTATTTTTCAAAAGTAAAAATATATCATTTTTAAAAATAAATGAAATAAAAAGAAGAAATTTTGCCCCCCTCTGCCCCCCTGTAGGATGCCAGGGGGGCAATGTACCCTTGCCCCCCCCCCAGTTCCGGCGCCCATGGGTGACCCCGAGGAATTAGCGTGTGGAGCTTCCCCCGGTTGACATAGGTACAAAAATAATTATATATACGTATCTTAACAACCCGAAATGGCCTCAGTAGCCGAAAAGAGTATAAAAAAAAAGAATGTACGTCATTTGAGGGAGGGCAAAGGGGGCATTTGTCCACTTCCCAAGATTTCAAAAATTAAATCAAAATCGTTGTTTAATTAATTACTATTACTAAAATAATTTTGATTAACTATTCTATTCACCATAACGTTTGATTCAATGAATATACTAAATATTTGTAAAATTTATTCAAATTTGTGAGTTTTTTTAAAGAAATGGTAAAAAATTTACAAAATATTTTGAAATTGTTTTGTCAGCCCGTAAGAAAAAAAACTGGAATGATCATTATCATCATTACTATATAAAGTGCTAGCCACTTACTTTCGTTGTATGTTTACAACTCTCTCTCTGACTCTGATTGGCCAGAGTCAGAAGAAGCGGAGTCAGAGAGGGAAATTTAAAAAATTTAAAATTTTGCAATTGCACGACGAAGGCGGGATAAGGATGGGGTCTAAATGGCCTTAGATGCCGAAAGATGCAAACGATGAGCAATAGAAGACACTAGCTTCTCTTGGGATTCCGGGTTCGCTTCCCGTTCCAAGCTATGAAAATTTATTTGATTTGAAATAAATAGGGATGAGGTCTAAACGGCCTTAGATGACGAAAAAGAACTTAAACAAATTAAAAATAAAAATTTGATAGACTTAAATTAATTTTTATTTGAATGTTGGCCTAATCTAAAAAATTATGATTGTATGCGACCAGTTGCTTGGTCGTATGCGAATATTCAATGATCAATCTAAAAACAATATGAAAAGTTTTATCTAAGAGCTATTTAGGCTTGATATACTGATTTATAAATATGAAAACAAGTTTTTTGGAATTGAAAAAAAAAAAAATTTAAATGGGAATCCCAGATACCATCAATCAATAGATTTTCCCACTTCTCTCTCTCTCTCTCCTTTTTTTTTATATTATATATTACATAATAATACAACATAACTAATATCATTCATGAATAATTCTGATTGATAAATATTTTTTTTTTTAATCTAAGCTATAATAAAAAAAAAAAATGATGTGTCCATCAGATAGGAGTTTTTGAAATAAAAAAAAAAATCTGGTGTGACTGGCGCACAGCACACAACTTTCTCTTACCCTTCGGTAAGAGAAAGTTGTGCACCGTGCTGGTCACACCAGATTTTTGTGTCGAGATATATTTAGTTTCCGATAGCACCTTAGTTTCAAACTTGCATTTTAAATGTTGACTGCTTGAAATAAACTATGGTTATTTTTCAAAATTTTAATCTCATATTTGGACATTTTATACACAATATAGATTCGTAAATAAATACAAAATTTCATAAGAATTGGAAAAAAAAATTTTAAATGCCTAAAAAGTTCTAAAGGGGACCCCCTTTTGAATCGAAATTAACATACAAATCCCTATAGGAAATTAACATTGTTCCTATGCGAAGATAAGGTGGAAAGGGAATTTAAAGAGTAGAGAGAGACGATAATGTTTGCAAGTGAGAGAGAGACATATATGTTTTCTTTGAAACAATTAGAGACACAAATAAATTTAAAAAAAAATGGGAATTTAAATAATAATTGATTTTTAATCTAATAAAAAGAAAAAGATTTAAATTTCGTTACCATGGCAACCATTTCTATCTTTCCTATGAAGAACAAGAGTAAAGTGGTCTTCAGAAGATTTCAACGGCAAAATGAGAATATACATTTTAAAGAGCATCTAAAAAATAGTTCATTTATGAATTTTAAAAAAATCCTTGGAGGGAATTTTGAGAAAATCGAAAAAAACTGAAAAAGTACATCAGTAAAGTACTAGTACTTTTTGGCCGATTTTGTTCAAAAGCTTATTTTGAGATTCTTCAAAGGTACCTAAGTTAAATATAAAATTTCAATCCGCTAGCTCAACTCCTTCATGCTAAAAATCTGTCCACACACACACACACACACACACACACACACAGACCAATTTGCGGGACCCACTTTTTTGGACTCAGGGGACCTCAAAACATGTATATCCATCAAAATCTGGACATCGAATTTTTGACATGATCGCAATACTTTCTCTCTCTATATATTTCATATATAGGGTATGAGAAAGTAAAAAGGAAAATGGATATAACTTTATAATAGTGGTATATGTGTTGACTCGATCTCTGTTATCGACCCCAATAAATCAATTGGTATCCATAACGTAAAGGGAATTTCCAGAGGGTGAAGTGGCAAAATATTGGAATAAAATTGATTAATATGAATAAATTTGAAGTAAACAAAATATTGAAAAAATTTTTTTTTCAGTATTAAATCTTTTTGCATGTTATAATAAAAAAATAGAATTTTTTTCTTATCTAGCTAGCTATTCAATTATTTTATTATACTTTATTATTCTAGAACACACTCTCACTCTATTCATAAATAGATATCCTGTGGGATTTTTACTTTTAACACTTCCATTTAATTTATGCCTGGTATTTATTAAAAAGTATTAATTAAAAAAAAAAAAAAATTGAAGAGAACAGGCTTATCATATCAATATTTTCTTTTATCACACAACCCCGAAATGTATAGAAATACTAAGAGGGTTAAGTAAAAAAAAAAAAATATTTTCCTTAGATTTGAAATTATTATTTATTTATTATATTGAATCCCAGATTACAAGCAAGTACAGCATTTTTTAATTCTGAGGATGGGCATCATTCGACGCCGAAACGTAAACAGAATACAGTCAAAAACCCTTGGTCAGGACCGAGACCCTGGCCGGATACACTTTTAGCCGGTTAATCCGAGGTTTCGGTGAAAAATTAATTTTCATTCATTTTCATCACCCTTTTTCGTTTTTCTAACTCACTCATTTTTGTTTAAGAGATCTCAAGCCTATGTAGTAGAAAAATAAGCTAGGAAGCAAGCGAGTAAACAAACTCGATAACTCCTTCCCCTTCCGGCTTCACCTTCTGAACGAACATATTGCACAATGTTGCACCACAGTTTAATTAAAATACAAAAAAAAGTAATTTATATATAATTTATGTAGCTTAATAAAAAAAATAAATATATGTAATTTATAATTCTAATTGAAAAGACCCGTTGATCCGAAGACCGGTTAATCCGACGCCGGATAAGAGGGGGTTTTACTGTATGAAATAAAAAAATTTCGGGACAAACGCCTTATTCATAAAAGACCTTTGCTTCTTATTTACAGAATAATAGTATACTTTATTCCTTTTTTTTTATTTATTAATAAATAAATAATAATAAATTTTACTTTTTAAAAAAATAAAATTATTTTAATATCCAACTAAAAAAAAAAAAAAATTATCCATAAATTTTTAAATTTCCTCTACTTATAGTGAATAGTGTACTTATTTATTTATTTTTTTTAAGCTTGAAGGAATGTTATGTGTGTGTATGTATATGTGTCCCGGCGGGATTCCGGCCTTTCTCCCGTTATGGCCAGCCAGTTGAGCCCGATAGCCTTGGTTCGACCCCCGCGGCGGGTCCTTTCATCCAGCCGCGACCTATCCCCCCTCCCTCCCGCCCCTTCTCTCTTCCTCCTAACCCCCCACCAAAAAAAAAAAAAAAATCACACACATATTTAGATTTTTGAGAATTTTTAAATTTTGCACCAATCAAGAGAAATATTATATATACAAATTTTATTTTCTTTAATATCCATTCACACAGGAAATACTATCGCGTAATTTATTTTTCAAAACATAAACTTTAATCCATATCCTGTTATAAATTACTTACTTCATTTGTGATTTAGAATATGTCCTTCTTTAAGGGATTTTAATGGCCAATGGGAGGGAGTATACACTGTTAAAAATTTTCAAGGGATATTCATAAACTTGTGAAGTCTGTTACGCAAACTGTTTATGAATTTTACATTCGGGTATATGAAAAAGTTTATATACTAAAAAATAAAAA
>JAKCPI010025385.1:0-13806 GCA_023213315.1 Euborellia annulipes | reverse complement strand
AAAAATTTCTCCATTGCTTGCAATTAGTTTGACTTAGAAAAAATAAATAAAAATGAAATTTTTTATATTATAATCAAATATGTAAATTAGAAAACATGTCGATAATAAAATTTTAAATCATTCCAATCCGTTCGTATCTTTTATAATTTAACCAGAGGTTTAATATGACCTTATATTATTATTATTATTATTATTATTAAATGAACGCTGAATATTTAATTACTTTTTTTTATGGACATAACGAATTGCTTTTCCCTAAAGTTTAACGACATATTTTTTTTTTATATATAGGCATATATAGCCTATTTATTATATAAAATAGTGTTGAAATTGTAGATGCAAATAATAAATAAAAAATATAATCTAATTTAGGAGAGATTAGTATTATGAGAAACTAAAATTAAAAAAAATAATTTTAGATATCTACACTGCATGTCAAAATACTTTATCTCTCTATATATTTCATATATAGGGTAAGAGAAAGTAAAAATCTGGTGTGGTAGTCACACAGCACACAACTTTCTCTTACCCTTTGGCAAGAGAAAGTTGTATGTAACTTGTCACTCCAGATTTTTGTGTCGAGATATATTTAGTTGCTCTTAGCACTTTAGTTCCAAACTTGACCACGCGATGATTCATAGATGGCGCTGAGCTAAGAATGCTTCCACATCAGTAAAGTGTGCTTCAAACGATTTCTACGAAAAATTTCCCTAATATACTTTTTAAAGAGCATCTAAAAAATAGTTGATTTATGAATTTTAAACAAAATCGTTGCAGCGAATTTTGAGAAAATCGAAAAAAACTGAGACAATGATTTCTTGCCCGCCACTCAAACAACTTTTCTGAATGGAATCTGGCTGATTTTTCTGACAATAACCTACTTACAATAATCTGACAACCAGTTTCTGGCGAAATTCCAGTTTAGAGTTATTTCCTTCCCGGTTTTTTTTTTGGTTCTTCTAGCTGGATTCTTCCCAGTAAATTCTGAGCCAGCAAAATATAATATCTGGTCGGTATCTGGCCAGAAATTCGCCTTTTTTCCTCAGATTCTGTTTTGGGATTTCCCCGGGCAGAATTTAAGGCCATAATTCACGAGCATCATTTAAATAGTATTACAGGGCAGGGTCTGGCCATTATTTTTGACAAGTTTCCGGCCTATTTTGACAATATTTTCTTGCCCGCCATTTAAAAAAACTTTTCTGCACAGATTCTGGCAAGTTTTCTTTCCGTTTACCAGAATCTGGCCATTATTTTCATCCAATATTTTTGTTTGGCTATCTTTACTGCCCAGTGTTTGGGCAGTATTTTTGCCAATATTCTGTCCAACGAGTAAAATATATTTTCTGACCGTGATGTGGCTAAAATGTCGCCATTTTCTGGCCAGATTCTGTTTTGGTGTTTCTGGGCAGAAAATATTGCCAGAATCCTTGCCAGACCCAGAAAACGAGCTACTATTTTCTACCAGGGTGATAATGTCTCAAATTTTATTATTATCAAACACCATGGACAGAGAGTGAATGACTACTATTATATAAAAGACCAAGTCTGTCTGTCTGTCTGTCTGTCTGTCTGTTTGTAACGCATAGACTCCGAAACTACTGACCCGATTTTCATGGAGTTTTTTTTAATGGGTAGAAAAAATTTCCAGGGGATGGTTTTAAATTATCATTATATCAATTTAGGAGTAGGGAACCCCCCCTTATCTGGGGTTCACAAATCTCTTAGAGGAAAGCATTGGAAAACAGGTTTCCAACTCGCACTACTTACATCAAAAAGTTTTTTCCGCCTCCCTCCCTGAAATTAATTTTTTTTTCTTACATTTAATCACCAATATACGTTAAAAAGGTGGCAACCCTACCGGGGACTTGGAGAAATGTTCAAAAATGTATCTTTTTTTTTTTAATTTCTTGTGTACTGTGCGACCAGTCACACCAGATTTTTTTTTGTTCACAAAGTTAGCATTTCATAATATGTATAAACTGATAGTCAGCCACGCATTATGATATCAATATTTTTTTGTTTTGTTTATATTGCTTTAAGCGATTTGATGAATAAAATACATTAACACGGAGTTAAAATGGGATTATATTTGCATTAATGGAATTATCTCTCTCTTTTGATTTTTATTACCAACCAACCAACAAAAAAAAAAAAGAAGTCAAATAAATACATATGTAATTAATCTCTTATTTAATCAATTTTCTCTCTCTCTCTCTTATGTGGTCACTTATCTAAGCTTTTGCCATATAATCAAAAGGGATTCTCTTCTCTCTTCATATAAAAGGAAAGGATTTTTTTTTTCTATATTTGACCAAGGTGTAAAATGAGAAACATTTCTCTCTTTGAAAAATATCTTTCTTTTTGACCCGGAGAAGAGATAGCGGTATATAAAAAGAGGGATGGGAGATCAAATAAATCGACCAAATTATTTTTAATTAATTTTACGTTCATAAATTAACAAATTTATCACGTGTTCTTTTGTACACGTTATAGGCCTACCTTACGATGGGGAGTAAAAAACTAGACAAGGTTAATTTCCTATAAACTTCTCGAGATTTCTCCTCAATATACATTTTAAAGATCATTTAGGAATTTTAATAAAAATCTGGTATGACTGGTCGCAACAGATTTTTTTGTGTCCAGATATAGGCCTAGCTAAATAGCTTCCAATAGCACCTTAGATCAAAATTTGACCAGTTGCATTTCATAAGTAAAAAATCTGGTGTAACGGCTCGCCCACCACACAACTTTCTCTTACCTTCGGTAATCGAAAGTTGTGTTTTGAGCTTGTCACACCAGATTTTTTGTGTCGGGAGTAAAGTGTGCTTCAAACAAAAAGAAAATGAGAATATACATTTGAAAGAGCATCTTAAAAAATAATTGATTTTTGAATTTTAATCAAAATCGTTGGAGCGATTTTTGAGAAAATCGAAAAAACTGAAAATGTACATCAGTAAAGTACTAGTACTCTTTGGCCGTTTTTGATTAAAAGCTTATTTTCACGCTCCCGGGGTGTGTTTAACTTAAATATAAAATTTCAGTCTCAATTCCTTCATGCTTAAAATTGAACACAGACACACAGACAGACCATGTCGCGAAAACCACTTTTTTGGATTCAGGGGACCTCAAAACGTGAAGATCCATCAAAATCTCGACATCGAATTTTTGACATGAATCCAATACGTTTTCTCTATAAATATTAACATATATATAGAGGTAAGAGAAAGTAAAAATAATTAAATAGGTATTTTTACTATTTATTTCTATGAAGAGCAGCAATAAAGCGCGAATCTTAGCAAAATAAACGCCAAGTAAATACTCCACTCTCTCTCTCTCTCTCTCTCTCTTCTCTTCTTGTTTGTGTCTCATCTCCTCTGGTTTCCGATTCTCCCCAAATATAATAATTCTTCATTGTGCCTCTCCGAGAAAGTAAATCGGGGTCCGCCGGTAATTAAATGTAAACAGAATTTATTGCACTTTTAATTTGTTGTTATATTTATTAGCGTTGAGAAAAGAGAAAAGGGTGAGAGAGAAGAAGAGATGAGACGAGAGAGAGAAAGAAAACATATCGCAGAGCTCTTTTACTGTGAGAGAGAAAGAGAGAGCTAACATTTTCTTATAAGAAAAATAATTTTTATCTATTTATATGTATGTATTTATAGAGAGAAAGTATTGGATTCATGTCAAAAATTAGATGTCGAGATACTTGTTTTGAGGTCCCCCCTCTCCCCCAAATGACGCCTCTGATGTATACTGTTAGATAAAATGATTGCAATCAAATAATCAAACAAATGTTTGTCTTGAGCGTTCAATTAGGTACTAGCCGCGGCGCACGCCTTGGGCCCTTGGACGCCAGTTGGCTCGGGCCCGCCTGCAGCGGACCCTCGCCTTTTCTTCTATATAGAAAAAAAATTATTATTATTGCTTTTCCAATCCAGTGCCTTCTTGGGGATTTGTTTACATTCATAGAATACACTAATGCAATGAAAAGATAAACATTTCTCTATACATTTCCTATGGGAGAAATAGTAACTTTAGGAATTCAAAACTCAATAAGTTATAGGAATTTCGGGTCCCGAGTATTTTTCCAGGACTCTCCATAACGTCCTATATAAGACTGAAAAATTTCGTTTCAATATTCTAACGGGAAGTTGGTCAAACAAAGCGTGAAACACGGACAGAGGGACAGACAGACGGACGGATATCTCTATCTTTGATTTCTCTCATTCTCTAGGATTTTACTTTCCTATATTTCCTTATAATATTTACGGTATAATGGCAAAAAGAAAATCCCATATCCCCAAATGGGGTCGGTCAACAAACAGAATTTTTTCCCATTGAAAAGCACTTCTGTCCTCGCCTCATTTCCGCGATGCGGGGTCGGGGGAACTGTTTTTCCCTCCAACTCTATCATCTAGTTTTGCGACCGATAAATATAGAACAGGCCGGCCCGTCGCACGGTCTGACGCCTGTTGAAAAGAGGAAAAAAGAGAGAGACATACAAATAACAGGGACTGCCTGTCCCACTCCGCTAGTATTATATGGACCCTGTTACGCAATTGTGTGTCAAGCGCCAGGTACCGAGATTTGAGAAAATTAACATTAAAGTTTTTCTGATTTAAATTGTATTGATTAGATTATATATCATTTGTTTTTTGTCAATTGTGCAAGTAAATACTGTAATTATGGCATATATTCATAAATTATTTCTAAAAATACGACTAATTTAGAGAAAAACAATAAAATATAAAAAATTATTATTACAAAATTTTAAAGTCCATATTTGCAAAAATGCTTCAAAGTCTCTTGACACATGATTGCAAATTAATCTATGCACTATTTATTAAATAAAATAATTTTAGATTTATCATTCAAAAATTAAAACGGAGTTATTGTTAAAGTTCTTTTATGGTCATATTTAATACTAGTAGCAGAGAAACTTTTTATCAAAATGAGGCGAGGACAGAATTCAATGGGAAGAAATTCTGGATTTTCAACAATTTGTTGACCCCCCCCCCCATTTGGGTATATGTGATTTTCTTTTTGCCATTATACCGTAAATATTATAGGGAAATAGAGGAAAGTAAAAGCCAGGAGAATGGGAGAAATCAAAGATAGAGAGATATTTGGGAACGAAGTTTGATCTGTTTCTGTTTTAAAAGTATAAAGTAAGAAAAAATCCCCAGAAAGCTCTCGCGTCTCGCTCTAAAGTTTGTTGTTAAGAAATATTTACTGGGATAAAAAACTTTTCGATATAAAATTTAAAATAGTAGTTGGACGCCTCACTAACCAATAAGAAAATTTAACTCCCCCCCCCCCCCCCCCCCCTTAATCTTTATAGAATTGAAAACTTTTTTTTCGATTCAAGAGTTATTGTTTTATATCAACATTAGTTAACAAACTCTGCCACAAAGTGTTAAAGAAATAGTGCAGCAAATGTATAAAAGTGTACAAATCTGGTGTGAATGACGCAAAGCACACAACTTACTTTTACCTTCGGTAATCGAAAGTTGTGTACTGTGCTTGTCATACCAGATTTTTTGTGTCGACATGTATTTAGTTTCCGACAGTACGGTACATTTGATTTTCAAATAAGTATGGGAAAATATTTATATTTTGTTACCATGGCAACCATTTCTCCTATCTTTTCTATGGAGTACAAGAGTAAAGTGGTCTTCGGAAGATTTCAATCACAAAATGAGAATATACATTTTAAAGAGAATCTAAAAATAATTGATTTTTGAATTAAAAAAAAAAATCGTTGGAGCGAATTTAGAGGCAACCGAAAAAAACTGAAAAAGTGCATCAGTAAAGTACTAGTACTCTTTGGCCGATTTTGATTAAAAGCTTCGTGTCACGTCCCATGGGGGTGCCTAACTTAAATATAAAATTTCAACTTCCTAGCTCTTTTCGTTCTTGAGATATTTTGTTCACAGACAGAGAGACAGACAGACAGACCATGTCGCGAAAACCACTTTTTTGGATTCAGGGGACCTCAAAACGTGTATATCCATCAAAATCTCGACATCTAATTTTTGAATCCAATACTTTCTCTCTCTATATATTAACATACATACAGAGGTAAGAGAAAGTAAAAACGCCACGAATTTTTTTCCATACCTAATATATATATAAAATAACGTCATCATAACAAGCTTTAAAATACCAACAACAACAACAGTCTCCCTGTACTACTAGATAAGACACACCAAGGAACCAACTTTTAAGCAATTTTCTCTCCTGAGGCGAAATTTTCAAAAAAAAAAAAAACAAAGTTAACGCACTTTTGCATAGTCTCCACTCATTTATAACATAAGATGATCATTTGTAAAGGTAGAGAGGGAGTTGAATGTTATCAGAGCTTCATTTTTACATAACCTCTCAGTGTGTGTGTGTTAGTGTGTAATCGACGAAACCCCCTCTGGCTTAGCGACATCATTTTTTTTCATCCCCCCCCACCTCCCCTCCCCTACACCGTGTTTAAGTAACTGATGGAGCATGCAAATTGCCTATCCCTGTATGTGTGTGTGTGTGTGTGTGTAGCCATATGATTATGCGACGGTGGCGGCGGCGGCGGCTTTCCATACAATTGGCGCCCATTTCTATGTTAATTAATGCGCCGTTTGGCGCCTACCGACCGCCTTTTGCCTATATAATAGAGAGAGTCTGTTTGCTTGCCCAAATATGTTTCTATGAAACTCTATTAAAAATCTACTCTTTTTTTTTAAGTGCTTATACATACTGTAGTCATATTAAAAAAATATAATGACTTTATTTTGAATTAATTGAGAGGTCAAGCCGTGGAAATAAATATTTGAATGGGCTTCGCTACCTCTGGACCGCCTGCAGCGGACCCTCCCTTTTTCTTAATCAAGCGCCGAAATTTTTCAGTCAACTCGTTTCAGGCAATTAATAATAAAAAGCATATCTGGCTTATTAAAAAATACTACGGTCCTCGGGTTTGGTGTAGTTGGTAGCCTGCTAACCTTCTATCCCGAGAGTCGCGGGTTCGGATCCCAGTCTGATGATTTTATAAAGTCTTATATGGACCCTGTTACGCATTAGTGTGTCAGGCGCCAACTACAGAGATTTGAGGAAATTAACGTTAAAGTTTTTTGTTTTCATTGGATTATATATCAATTGTGCAAATAACATTAAACTAGCCGCGCCGCCCGCCTTCGGCGGGCTTCGCGTCTAGTCGGGGGGGCTACGCCCCCCTGGACCCCCTCCAGCTGGCTCGGGCCCGCCTGCGGCGGACCCTCGCCTTTTCTTAATTATGAGAAACTGGCTGGCGGCTAGACAGGGGGGCTACGCCCCCTGGACCCCCTCCAGCTGGCTCGGGCCCGCCTGCGGCGGACCCTCGCCTTTACTTAATTATGAGAAACTGGCTGGCGGCTAGACAGGGGGGCTACGCCCCCCTGGACCCCCCTCCAGTTGGCTCGGGCCCGCCTGCGGCGGACCCTCGCCTTTTCTTAATTATGAGAAACTGGCTGGCGGCTAGACAGGGGGGCTATGCCCCCCTGGACCCCCCTTCAGCTGGCTCGGGCCCGCCTGCGGCGGACCCTCGCCTTTTCTTAATTATGAAAAGAAAATTAATATTACTACGTATCCCAACCCAGTGCCTGCTTGAGGATTTGTTTACATTCACGGAATACACAAATGAAAAGAATACAAAAATATTTCTCTATACATTTCCTATGGGAGAAATCGTAACTTTAGGAATTAATAACCCAAAAAGTTATAGGAATTTCGGGACCCGAGTATTTTTCCTGGACTCTCCATAACGTTCTCTATAAGACTGCAAAATTTCGTTTAAAAATTCCAACGGGAAGTTGGTCAAACAGAGCGTGACAGACGTACAGAGAGACAGACGGACACTCAGCTATTATATATATAGATTAAGCGAAAAAATACTTAAGTCATTTATTTATTCTTTTTGGTAATGAAATTATTAACTTAATATGACAAGTCACGACGAAATTATAATAATGAATTTATGCATTCAAATTTTTACTTTCTCTTACCTCTATATATGTTAATACGAGTATATAGAGAGAGAAGGTAGACTATTGGATTCATGTCAAAAATTCGATGTCGAGATTTTATATTTAAGTTAGACACCCCCATGGGACGTGACACGAAGCTTTTGAACAAACTCGACCAAGACACCAGATGGCTTAAATAAAAATGCCTGGACCCCCTAATATATATAAATTCATAAATAACGGTTATCGTCTAAAGTCTTAAATGGCCTGAGCTGCCGAAAAGACAGTGTGAATGTGTGTGTGAGTGTGAATGAGAAAAAAGTGTGAATGTTTAAAAAAAAAAAAAAAAAAAAAACTCGACCAAAGAGTACTAGTTTTTTTCTCTAAATTTGCTCCAACAATTTTTTTTAAATTCAAAAATCAATTATTTTTTAGATTCTCTTTAAAATGTATATTCTCATTTTGTCATTGAAATCTTCTGAAGAGCACTTTACTCTTGTATTTCATAGGGAAGATAGGAGAAATGGTTGCCATGGTAACAAAATATAAATATTTTCCCATACTTATAAATTTTACATCTGAATTCAAATGTTCCGTACTGTCTGGAACTAAATATATGTCGACACAAAAGATCTGGTGTGACAAGCACTTACCTTCGGTAATCGAAAGTTGTGTGCTGTGCGCCAGTGACACCAGATTTTAATGACTTACGGGGGTACTGTCCGAATAACCTTAAATTGTGCTGTCACACCAGATTTTTTTGTGTCGACATAAAAGATTAAAACACACGAGGTAAAATATTTATTTTCACCACTGATAAAAAAAAAGAAAGAAAAAAAAAATCCAAACAAAATTCCTATAAATTAACAAAACAGAGCGAGTATTTGAATAAATAATGACGTGATTATTATCAATCCGTAAATATAGGTTTAAAGCGTGTAGAGAGAGAGAGGGAGATGAGAATAGAGAACTAATGAGATTTTAACACGAATAAAAGCATAGATTACACTAGGAAATAGGATTATTGTCAGTAGTTAATTGCGCGGGCGCTACGTAAAATATTTTAATGGAAAGAATTCCAAAGGATATTCAAAAAAAAAAAAAGAAAATTCTTTTATATAATTGTAATTATCCCCACCACCCAATTCTTTTTTTTCTTATCACTATCAAGTTAAAAAGAAGGTTTTAAATAATAATTTATTGAACCCCTCCCCCCTTCCCCGCAGGCAAGAGGAGGTGTCTTCTTAAATAATTTGTGACTTTTATTTAAAGGTGAATTTATTTCGGGGAGTTTTTATCTAAGGAAAAAAGAATAGGCGAGTTATATTATAAATTTTATCGAGGTCGGAGATAAGGGGATTTTTCTAATGAATATAAAATTTCACTTTTTATTCAAAGTCAAGGATTTAAATAAACTAGCAGGGGGGCTTTGCCCTCTGGACCTCTCACCAGCTGGCTCGGGCCCGCCTGTGGCCCTTTCTTAATTAGGAGAAGAATTTTTTTTTTAACGCACATTTTTTTCTCATTCACACTCACACTCAGACAGTCTTTTTGACAACTCAGGCCATATAAGACTTTTACGATATCCGTTATTAATTAATATACATATTGGGGGTCCAGGCATTTCTATTTAAGCCATTTGGTATCAAAATGGCTTAAATAAAATCATCGGACTGCCTGAAGTCCGAAAAAAAATTATAATTACTACGTATTCCAATCCAGTGCCTGCTTGAGGATTTGTTTACATTGAAAGAATACACAACTGCAAAGAATACTTAAATATTTTTCTATAGATTTCCTATGGGAGAAATTGTAAATTCAGGAATTAATAACTGAAAAAGTTATAGGAAATTCTGGACCCGAGTATTTTTCCTGGATTCTCCATAACGTCCTCTTTACGACTGCAAAATTTCGTTTCAAAATTCCAACGGGAAATTGGTTAAACAGAGCGTGACAGACGGACAGACTAAACATATTTTCTCCACTACAGTAAAATACAAAATTGTAGCGTATTAAATTTGCTAAAATTTGGTTGATAAATCAAATTTGTAAACTTAATAGTAACCGAGAAACGGCCTAACGAATTTTTTCTATGTTTTACATTCAAGAAACATGGTCCAACTTTGATCGGCCGTACCTGGGTTAATATTGGGTCTACATCAGTGGCGTATTCAGGGGGGCCCAGGGGGCCGCCCCCCCCAAAGCCTTCTCCAAAACAAAAAAATACCTAATGTTTTCCCTAATGATTTTTTTTTTTTTTTTTTTTTTTAAATAATAATTTTATTAACTCTCATAAATTCTAAAAACTAACAAAAAACTTATAAATAATTGAAAAAATCTCTAAAGCCGGGTCCACACTATGTAACAAAACAGGAAACATAACAAGTTAAGTAACAAATTTGTTGTACCACTTTGTTTTATAACTTGTTAAATAATAGCAGAGACATCCAGACCATGTAACAAAACAAAATGAGTAGGACCTATGTGGAAGCTGTTATTTAGTATTTAGTAATTAAAATGACCTCAAACGTAGAGGAAGTGATTTTGGCAGCAGCAGCTTGCGTGATTTTATGTAGGCGGCGGGGAAATAATCGAAGATTTTGGGTACGGCCATCGTTAAGAGCTCGAGGCACATATAGTGGGACAGCTCTTTTACATGATTTAACAATGGATGACGTTGACCCATTGTCAGGAAACATTACATGTGACGGTAGTTTTAAAAACTTCCTCAGGATGACAAGTTCTGATTTTGATTTTCTTATAAATGAAATTGGCCATAAAATAGGCAAAAAAGACACAACCTTTCGAGATGCAATATGCAGATTTAATAACAAGTGAACAAGTGTGGACGAGTCGCAGCGTGTTATAAAACCAAGTTTTATAACTTTCTTTGATCTTTACCGACACTTGGTGGATAACATAAAACTTGTAATATAACAAGAAAATTGTTGTATCACATTGTAATTTATAACATTTTTACTTGAATTTCTCTAACAAGTTATAATACTTTGTCATATAACCTGTTTTGTTACATAGTGTGGACCCGGCTTAATATTTACGAATTTTGTATTAAAATTATTTTTTATTTCAAGAAAAAAAAATTTTTTTTTATTTGTTTTTTATTTATAATTATTATATTATCTAAAAAAATTTCTCCACTTGAAGTTTCTTGGAGAAGGGGGGGGGGGTTCATAAAACTTTTGGGCCCCCCCCCCAAGCAGAAATCCTGGCTACGCTACTGGTCTACATATTCGTTTTAACAACCAAATTGTAGCAAATTTAATGCTCTACAACTTTGTATGGTACTATGGTGCACAAAATATGCTTAGTTTACGAGATATATCCGGTCTTCTTAGTAAAAAATTCGAAAAATTGCTCTAGTTTCTACAAAAGCAAACTTTGATTAAAAAAATTATTTTTACATTTATCTTTAGAGTAGGAGAAACAAAAATTTCATATGAAGAAGCCAGACCCAAAAATCGTGTTGACCAGTGTTATCCGTGATGATTCCACCGAAGTAAAGAAACAGAAACCCAAATTTGAAATAACCACAACATAAAAAAAGACAAAAGTCAACATGAAAAAAATTCATCGCGGAATATAACACACACACACACACACACACACACTCAGTAAAATTTTGAAAGAATAAAATTCTGAGGAAATTTGCTTTAATTTCCTTTTCGTTCTCATTTAGGGGAAAGGTTGGTTTTAGTTTTTTTTTTGAGGGTGATCTTTATTCCTGGTCGTTTGAGCCGTTAAGACTAAATGCCCAGAGAGCTTTTAGGCTGCGCTCTTAATTAACTACATACGGATAACTTCAAAAACGGACGAAATTTCGGAAAAAAAAATTGAAGGGAATAAAAAAAGAAGAGAGAGAGAGAGAGGCTTTATTAATATAAAAATCTATCCCCCTTTATGTGTATTGGGAATATCAAAGCATAATATATGAAAAAAAAATCACTAAAGCTGATTGAATATTCATGGGACCGTGTAAAACTAAACTCTTCACCAATATGACAATTAACTATGCATTAAAATAAGCCATCAAATCTAATTATTAATATTTTACTAGCCGCGACAACTTCGCCCTCAACTGGTTCAGGCCCCCCTGCAGCGGACCCTCGTCTTTCTTTTTCTTCTTCTCATACACACACACACTCTTTTTGGCCCCCCAAGACCAAAAAAAAACAAACAAACCCCTACAAAGAAAATATATTTTGGGGGGGGGGGCATTTCTATTTAAATCTTTTGGGATCCAAAAGGGTTAAAAAAAACCTCCGGGGCGCCCGGGGCCCAACCCCCCGCGTTCGGGAAAGGGGGGGGGGCGCCCCTTTCTACCCCAAACCCGGGGGCGTCTTTTCTTCTTAATTATGAAAAGAAAATTATTACTACTATTCCAAACCAGTGCCTGCTTGAGAATTTGTTTACATTCATGGAATACACAAATGAAAAGAATACATAAATATTTCTCTATACATTTCCTATGGGAGAAATCGTAACTTTAAGAATTAATAACTCAAAATGTTATAGGAATTTCGAGATGAAAATAATTTTTCTGTAATCCGGAGGTCCTCTTTTGACATATAAAATTTCAATTCAAAATTCCAACGGGAAGTTGATTAAATAGAGCGTGACAGACAGACAGACGGACATTAGCAAATTATATATATATAGATTTTAACGTATTTTTCTCTTTTGTTATAGGTAAGCTGAAAACATCGGCAAATGAAAAGAAATCAAGGTGAACGGATTAACGATTAATTTCAATTTTATTTTTGCTTTTCTGCATGTTTATGATTGCTGAGAACATTTATTAAACGGAATCCCCGTTGCTTTCGTGCACGGAGACACACACCTCAAACCCAACCGGCCTCTGGCGGCGCCCCCCGTGAAGTTTTTTTCTTTTTATAAAAGTCTTACACCTGCTTATTCTTCGACAAGTTATCTCTACAATCAAGCAACAATCTTAAATAACTATTTTTAAAGCTAGCCACTGACATGCCCCACCCCCTCCCTCCTCACTGGCCCATTTGAACTTATTTATTTTTTAAAGATTGAATAATAATTACCTATTAGTTAGAGCAGATTGACGAAAATAGAGAGAATTTGCTTCGATTTTGCCTCCAAAACGGACTATCTGATTTGGGCTCTATGAAGTTGTAGTTTGCTTGGGTACAATCTCCGGCGTCACTGGTGGTGAGCGGGATGCATACCCGCCTGGGAGAGAGCCACCAACAATATTCTGATAACATTAGGCTGGTGCTTACAGGTACTTGATACTATGATCTCAATTCTCTTGAGGGCGATTTCTAAAATACAAAAAAAAAATAAATAATAATAATAATTAAATGGCATATAAAAAATAATTGATTTTTGAATTTTAATCAAAATCGTTGGAGCGAATTTTGAGGAAATCGAAAAAAAAAAAAAAAACTGAAAAAGTCTTAAGATATTTTGTTCACAGACACATAGGCAGAGCATGTTGGGAAAACCACTTTTTTGGATTTAGGGGACCTCAAAACGTGTATATCCATCAAAATCTCGACATCGAATTTTTGACATGAATCCAATACTTTCTCTCTATATATATATTAACATATATAGAGGTAAGAGAAAGTAAAATTGAATGTCGAGATTTTGATGGATATACACAGCCAGTGAATCCGAAAAAGTGGTTTTCGCAGCATGGCCTGTTAGTCTGTGAATAAAATATCTCAAGAACGAAAAGAGCTGGAGGTTGAAATTTTATATTTAAATTAGCCACCCGATGGAGACATAAAATCAATATTTTCTCTCTATATCTTAACATTATAGGTAA
>JAKCPI010025384.1:0-36054 GCA_023213315.1 Euborellia annulipes | reverse complement strand
TATTTGATTTGAATGAAGAGATGAGATAACTAAGTACCTCAAACTTCATCAACGCCAAATGTAAATGCAACAAATCTGATAAAATGAAATTTCCCTCTACATCTGCCTCATCTTCTTCTTCTTCTTCTAGTCGACTGGTTTTGCCAAAGTATAAAAGTGAAATTATTCTAGATAATACTAGCTACAAATTAAAACCACCAGTAAAACATTTAAATAACAATACAACAACAGCAACAGGTAATGATTTAACTATTTGCTCTATCAAATTAGTATTTTCTCTTACCTCTATATATGTTAATATATATATTGGATTCTGTAAAAATTCGATGTCGAAATTTTTGATGGATATACACGTTTTAGAGGTCCCTGAATCAAAAAGTGGTTTTCTCGACATGGTCTGTAAGGGAGCGTACAAATATTATGTGACATAATTTAGAAGATTTTGACCTCCCCCCATGTAACACGCCGTAACATTTTCTGGATTCGCTCCCCCCCTTAACGTGCGTAACGCTCAAAGTGGCCATTTTTATCCTAAAAGTCCCGGAAAGTCGCTAAACCACCAGTTGCGTAACGCTGTTCAACTCCCCCCTCACCCCCTTGTAACACTGTACTAGCGTTTTACGAGACCCCTCCCCCCCAAATTGCGTTGCATGTACTTTACATACGCTCCTAAACAAAATATCTCAAGAACTAGAAAAGAATACTAGGAGGTTGAAATTTTTTATATTTAAGTTAGGCACCCCCTGAGACATGACGCGACTTTTAGACAAAAAATTGACCGAAATTACTAATACTTTACTGATGTACTTTTCAGAATTTTTCGATTTTCTCAAAATTCACTCAATGATTTTTGATTAAAATTTCATAAATCAATTAATTTTTGTCTCTCTTTAATGTATATTCTCATTTTACTTGTAAATCTTTTTGAATCACACTTGTTCTTTTCATAAGAAGGGAAAATCGGAGAAATAGTTATATGTAAACAAAATATAAATATTTCCCATTTTTATAAATTTTAATTGTTGCCCCAGGTTTGGCGTAGTAGGTAGCGTGCCTGCCTCCTATATAACATGCGGAGTTCAGACGAGCAGTCCGATGATTTTATTTATTCCATTTTGGATACCAGATAAGCTTAATAGAAATGCCTGAACCCACAATAAGATAATATACATTACAGCGGTTATCATCAAGAATATTTATATGGCCTAAGTTGCCGAAAAGACCTTGAATGTGTGTGTGAATGCGTAGTGTGAATGAGAAAAAAGTGTGAATGTTTTTATAAGAAAATTTTAATTGTTAAATTCTAATTGAGGTCTGACCGAAACAAGATTTTCAGCCGAAACCGAACCCCCCCCCCTATTCGGCCTCAACTTAAATTCAGCCCGAAACCGTAACCAAAACCGAAACTTGTATTTCTATAAAAATTTTTTTCATTTTATCTTTTTTTTTTTTTTTTTGAATTTTTTCCCTTCGGTGAAAATCATTTTTCTCTTTTTTAGGAGACTAAATTTTTTTTCTCCTCAGAATATATAATCTATTTGCGATAGCCTTTTTTTTGTGCATACGATTTTCATCCCATTTTTTCAGACTCTGGTTTCGGCCGACCACGGAGTTCAGCTACTTTGCTTAAAGCTCAAACTACGGCTAAGGCTCATGATTTTTAGCCGAAACTGTAATCTTTCAAAAAGCCAAAGATATTCGGTCGGTTCCTAAGTCGCTATATCCTGACCGGAAACTAAATATACCTCGACACAAAAAATCTGGTTGGCTAGCACAGAACCCACAGAATTTCTCTTACTTTTTGATACACAAAAATTGCAATGACATCAGTGAATTTTTTGTCATTTATATTTAGTTTCCGACAACTTACTCTACATTTGAATTCAATATATAAGATTTATAAACAAGAAAATATTTATATTTTGAGTGGACCGAGTGTTTAACTGTGCACCATTTCAATTCATTCATCATTTTTGCATCATATTTCTTTTTTTTTTTTTTATAGATAAACAAACATCAGGAAATACTACACCTGAAGAAAATAGAGAGAAAAAGGCGAAGAGCTCAAAAACTAAAACAAGAACAAAAATAAAAACACTATTCAGATGAAAAAAGAAAATTTAACAATGTAAAAATAAAATATCTTTTAAAAGAAAGAATTATCAACAGATGATTCAGAAAAATATTATCATGATATTAATTTAAAAAAAAAAGCATTTTTTTTATTTAGCTTTAAAATCGATATATCAAATTTATTTTTCTATTCTGTTCAAAAAAAAAAAATGAAAAAGTTTCATAACAATTGAAAGTTTTCTCACTAATAAAATCGATTAAATTATTCTTTATTTTATTTATTTTTATTTAAACCTGTATATATAAACTAGAAAACTATTTTTTAGATTGCTCTTTTTTGCAAGTGATGTATTTTTCAAAAAAATTATTTATTTATTTTTAATAAATTTTTGACAAAATTTTCATTATGAATCATTCATATTATATATCTTGTTTATAATTGTATTCAATAGCATAACTAGGATGATAAGGCCGAGCAAATTTTATCTGTTTAGTTGATTAATTGAATTGCTAAAAATATTTTCTGCTCAATATTTGTTTATCATATAACAAATAAAAGAATGTTCTTTAAACAAATTCGGCATGACCACTTCATCGGTGAAAATGTTCTAAAAGTCAAATATCTATAATTTAGTTTTTTATTTATTTTTGAAAACTTTTATTTCTACACAAAACATCATTTTTTTATAAGTAGTTAATGATTTTTTTTTTTAATTGAAATTTTAACCATCAAAACTTATCTTTTTTTTATTATAATTTTAAGGTTGGAGCGCAAACGGCCCGGGCCCCGGGGATATAGCGCCCCTGTCTGCCGGCCCTGCACATATCTATAAAATAATTTTTTGAAGCAGATCTGACGAAAGGGTTATCGTGTAATTAATTTAGAATTTAACAAGAAGTCTAAAGGGAATGTAGACACAAAACGAGGCGATATGTAGGTAGCCACTCTTGATAAAGATTAAAAAACAAAAACTTCTATTTTTAACAATTAACTTCCGTAGAATATGAAAATTTTCTCGATTTAGGGTATTAAAATCGCGTTTTTAATCTTAGCTTAAGAGAAAAAAAATAAAAAAAATGTAATATAGGGAAAATGGTGTAAAACCGAACCGAGATTTGAAAAAAAAAAATACTTTTTTCGCAAAAAAATATATTTTTATTGTATAATTTTAAATATTAATACTTAAAAATTTGATTTGTATTTATATTCTGGCAAACAAGTACAGAATGCGTCTTTAAATTACAGAAATTAAGCTGTGCGACTAGTCACACC
Organism: Euborellia annulipes; assembly: GCA_023213315.1. NCBI lineage: Eukaryota > Metazoa > Arthropoda > Insecta > Dermaptera > Anisolabididae > Euborellia > Euborellia annulipes. The sequence continues at coordinate 32,708 of JAKCPI010025384.1, read as the reverse complement.
AGATTACCAGACTACTGCTAGTTATAATAATAAAAAATTACACTAGTCGACAAGGTTTTTTTCACAAGAAATCTGATTAGTGAATCTAGAGCATTTTTTCACCCTGAATTCAGATATGTAGTTAGAATTTTTCCATCAGGCACAGTTTTAGAGATATAGAGCAAAATAGATTTTAGTCGAAAATGGGCTCTAAAACGGCTTTTATTTAAAATGTTCAAATTATTTTTAACGCCGCACCCCGCAAAAATATGCAGATAGTTATAATACATATAAATTTTAAGTTTCATCCCAATCGGAGGTCATTTAGACGTGCCGCAAACGGCTTAAAGTTTAGAAAAATCGAAATTTTCAAGATTTTTTTTGCTTTGGTCACCCCTAATACAATTTTAGAGATCCCTGAATGAAAAAAACATATATGTACGATATTCTATAGTTCTTTGGTTTTCTAAAAAGCATTCATTCGTAAAAATCTGTCAATTATTAACGAAATTATTAATAAAAACGTGAGCAAAGAAAAAACACAAGTACACTCACTGGTCGAAAAAAATGGACTTCAATTGAATTAAAAAAGCGAACTCTATCCACGAGAAGCTAATGTATCCTCTCTGAGCATCAGGCCACGGGCCCTAACTTTATTATATATTATTAAAAAAAAATGTTTTTTTAATCTCATATCTTTCTTTATACTTCTAAAAGAACAAGAGGTCCATTTTTTTCGTCCAGTGAATGTACTTGTGTTTTTTCTTTGCTCACGTTTTTATTAATAATTTCGTTAATAATCAACAGATTTTTACGAATGAATGATTTTTAGAAAGCCAAAGAACTATAGAATATCGTACATATATGTTTTTTCATTCAGGGATCTCTAAAATTGTATTAGGGGTGACCAAAGCAAAAAAAATCTTGAAAATTTCGATTTTTCTAAACTTTAAGCCGTTTGCGGCACGTCTAAATGACCTCCGATTGGGATGAAACTTAAAATTTATATGTATTCTAACTATCTGCATAATTTTGACGGGGTGCGGCGTTAAAAATAATTTGAACATTCTAAATAAAAGCCGTTTTAGAGCCCATTTTCGACTAAAATCTATTTTGCTCTATATCTCTAAAACTGTGCCTGATGGGGAAAAACTGAATTGATATTTGAATTCAGCATGAAAAATACTTCTAGAATTTCATATCTTCATTCTTGTGAAAGAAAAAAAGTTCATTTTTGTCGACTAGTGTTATTAAAAAAAAAGATATGAAATTTTAATATTTAAATAAATTATCTCTTATCGATATTCTTTTTCTCTTCTTCTTTTTTAAGATCTCTTTTTTTTGAAATTCTTTGTCATATAAACGAATGCATTAAAAATGTTTTTCCATGCATTCTTATGGACTTAGAGCGAGAGAGAGAGGAGAGATCTTCAACAATTCAAAAGACATAAAACCTTACCCCATTTTATTAAAGCATAAATCATACTAAATTGGGTGAAAAAATCCACTTGGAGGCTTTGTTATGTAGAATGGGGGGTGAGGGGGAGGGGAGGGGGTATAAAAACAACATACACTAGTCATTTTATTTCCTCTCAAAAAAGAGTTCTAATAACAAAAATTCTTAAATTTTATTCCCTTTTTTTAATGTTTTTAATGTTCTATTTTGTATGGCGTCTGTTTTAATTGCCTAATTTCTATCATCATCATCTTTTTAAAGTCCCTCTCTTCTTTGAAAACGAGGAGAGTGTTAATAAATTTTGTTAGAAATATGAGACTAAAATTACCAGGTGAGAGAGAGAGGGTTCGGAAAGTTTGTCCTGTCATCGGAGAGTGTAAATAAAGATGTTGAGTTACAACTATAGGCATATTATTATACTGAAATTTTAGATTTCAAAAATTAAGAAAAAAATCTGGTGTGACTGGCGCACAGCACACAACTTTCTCTTACCTTCGGTAATCAAAACTTGTGTACTGTGATTGTCTCACCAGATTTTTTTGGTGTCGACATGTATTTAGTTTCCGACAGTACGGTACATTCTATAAGTATGGGAAAATATTTATATTTTGTTACCATAGCAACCATTTCTCCTATCTTTTCTATGGAGTACAAGAGTAAAGTGGTCTTCAGAAGATTTCAATGGCAAAATGAGAATATACATTTTAAAGAGAATCTAAAAAATAATTGATTTTTGAATTAAAAAAAAAAAATCGTTGGAGCAAATTTAGAGAAAATCGAAAAAAACTGAAAAAAGTGCATCAGTAAAGTACTAGTACTCTTTGGTCGATTTTGGTCAAAAGCTTCGTGTCACGTCCCATGGGGGTGCCTAACTTAAATATAAAATTTCAACCTCCTAACTCTTTTCGTTCTTGAGATATTTTGTTCACAGACACACAGACAGACCATGTCGCGAAAACCACTTTTTTGGATTCAGGGGACCTCAAAACGTGTATATCCATCAAAATCTCGACATCGAATTTTTGACATTCTCTCTCTATATATTAACATATAAATAGAGGTAAGAGAAAGTAAAAAGAAAACATTTTAATAAGAAATCTCTCTTATTATGATCAGGGATCTGTTCATTGCTACATCACAATTTTTCCCCTGGATTGAAATGCAGTCAATATTGTTTCTTTAAAATAATAATCTCTAACTTCATCTTCTAGAATTAAATTCATTTAACACTCGTTAACAAAAGCAGTGTCGTTATCATTTTGGATTAAAATCGGACACAAAGGATTAAGATCTAAGCGGATCTGGTATCGGTTCGATCATTTTGGAGATTTAAATCCAACCGGATCTAGGATTTGGTATTTAGTATCGCGGAGTAATCATATTGAAGATTTAAATTCCTAAATTCGACCAATCAAAGATTTAAGATTTTACATTAAGATCGAAAAGGATCTACTATTCGAAATAAAGTATAAAATATTTAAATAACGGGTCGGACTAAGCCGAGCGCACAACTTTGCCTACTCACTATTCAAGAAAAAAATATTTGCCCGCCCCCCCTCCTAATGGTCGGATGTTTACAAAACGCTTTTCAGTTCTTGGCCTTTACCTTTAGTTTATGTGTGCAAAATTTCAAAACAATTGAACGAATAGTTTTTGAGTTTTTGTCTCAGTTTAAAGCAGTGGTTTCCAAACTTTATGTTACCACGCCTTCCTTAAAAATATTTAATCTTATGACGCCTCCCCCCCCCCCCCATTTTATAAAATAATCCAAAAACAAAAATTTTTTATGCTAAAAAATATAAATTTATATAAAAATATTTTTTTTATTTATTTTTATTTATATTAAAACTAGTAATCATTGGAAAATTGGTCCTGGTGGCCAATATTGGCGCCTCCCTTAGACTAGTCCGCGCCTCACAGTTTGGAAAACGCTGGTATAAGGGTATTTTATGGCTGGTGGAATTTCTATCAGGAATGAAAGTTAGAGGAAAACGAAGCCAGAATTTTTTTCTTTAAAAATATATTTTAACAGTTGACGTTTCAGCCTTGGTCAAAGTCATCCTCGGATGACCACTAACAGCTCCGAGGGTGGCTTTGAAAAAAGCCGAAACGTCAGATGTTAAAATATATTTTTAAAGAAAAAAATTCTGACTTTGTTTTCTTCTAACTTTCATTTCTGAAGAAAAATATTTTTCTCAAATCTTATTTTCACGCCCTAGGGGGGTGCCTAACTTGAATATAAAATTTCAACATCCAATTCAATACTTTCTCTCTATATATCTGTATATTAATTTATAAGAGAAAGTAAAAATTCAAATCCGAATTGAAATTAGTTCTATATACAAAAAGATGCGGTAACTCACCCCAATAAAATTCTAATTGGACTAATCATATCTTACTTTTCTTCCTAATGAAAAAATCCCTACAAAATTCTGCAAGGGATTCGATGCGTTCCTAAGTTACCCAGGGTTATTATTATCTGTTTATGAGAGTTTCGAAATCTTCAAAAATTAATTCCGCCCCAGTAATAAGAAATTTTAGAATGACATTAAAATGTTTCTATCCCACTTCGATATTTGCTAAATATTGAATATAAATTTTAACTCAAACGGAATGCACTTATTTTTTAGTAAAAGTATAAAAAAACATTAATATCTTTGTGCATTAAAGGGGATGGGGCGTTAACCCCCCTGGGTAATGCCTTCATACCCCCCCCCCACCCCTTTAAGGAAATGCGAGCCTTCACCGCGAAATTACTCTCAAAATAATTTGAATACATTTATAAATAATTATTTTAATTTTAATTTTATTTTGAAATTAATTTATTTTATTTTTCAACCCTTAATCCACCCCTGTGAAAAGTATATTAAGGAAATTTGATTAACAAAAATATAGGCCATATAGAAAGAATATAATGGTAAATAATGGTGACTTAAGAAAAGATTTAAAAAAATGCCCTCAGGCTTGGTGTAGTTGGTAGCGTGCCTACCTTCTATACCGAACGTCGCGGGTTCCGACCCCTGGCAGTCCGAAATGGATACCAAATTGCTTAAATAGAAATGCCTGGACCCCCAATATGTATATTATTAATTAATAACGGTTATCGTATAAAGCCTTATATGGCCTGAGTTGCCGAAAAGACTGTGTGAATGTGTGTGAGAATGAGAAAAAAAAGGTGTTTAAAAAAAAAAGATAAAAAATAAAAAACTAATTTTTTTTTCAATGACACCTACACTCCCCCTCCCCCTTTCAGCTTATATTCTCCCTCTACCCTTAGTGAAATACAAAATATTTAATTTCATATTCAAAAGAATCGTTTTTCGCAGTCAAATTATTTGTTTCTATCATTTTTTTTTCCAACGATAAAATGCATAATAATTACCTTTAATAAGACTCTCAAGAGGGTGTGTTGGCTGACGGGGTGGTCAGGGTGGGTTACACTATATTAATTATTCACTTTGATTCACTTTAAACACAAATAAAAAAAAAAACAGAGGAACTCGCCGCCTGCCGCGCGGCCACACACTCGACTGAACGAGAATCTCGACTCTCTCTCTGTTTGTATAGGAATAAATAGATGAAAATAACAATTCCCTTTTTATTAAAAGTAAAAAAATACCTTTTGCTCTTATCTAACTATATTTAGAGCTGGCTCTTTCTGAATAAAATGTCAACAAGTGATTTGGAATATTCCAAGGCCTTTCTTAAATAATCAACCCTTCATCCCCCCTAATCAAAATAATAATCAACGCTATTTTTGAATGTTTTCTATTTATTTAGCTTCGATTTAGCTAAAATAAATTTAAAAAACATTTTTTTCAATTTTTTAACCCCAAATCCAATCCTAATAAAAAAATAATTAACAATGCTATCGTCTTCGCGTCTAGTCAGAAAAAAAAATTAAAACCCTGAAAAACTTCCCTGGATCCGCCTTTGGGTTTTACACGTAGTATAATGTTCTAGAATGAGTCTTATTTTAGGCCAGTGGTTTCCAAACATTATGTTACAACGCCTCCCTTAAAAATATTTAATCGTATGACGCCCCCCCTCCCCCCCCACACATTTAATAAAATAATACAAAAACAAAAATTTTTAATACTAAAAAATATAAATTTCTATAAAAATATTTTTTTTATTCATTCATATTTAATTAAAGAAACCCTCCGTCCCAGAATCTTCTAAATTTTATTATTTTATTTATAAAACTAGCAATTATTTGGAAAATTGATCTTGGTGGCCAATATTCGCGCCTCCCCTTAGACTAGTCCGCGCCTCTCTAGGGAGGCGCGCCGCATATTTAAGCCGAAATTAAGAGGCGAACCTAATTCCAAATTTTTTGAATTCAAGTATATTAGTGCTTAAATTTAACTACTCAACTTCTTCAGCTGGTGGTCGTATTTAAAAACTGTGTCAAATTTGTAAAGGTTCATTCCCCCTCCGCTCAAATAAATGATAGATCATGTTACAGAGAGAGGGAGAGAGAAATCGTGATCATCGTAATTCTATTTTCTTTTTTTTTTTTGAAACAGGAAATGAAATTTAATAGAGCCAGATAAAAATCAGCAGTCATGAAATGTATTCAGAAAAAATAATCACGAAATATACAGTATATTCCCATTTGTCTGAGTGTTAATATTCCAGCTGAGCCGCCTTCGGACGACTCCCCTCCAGCTAGCTCGGGCCCGCCTACGGCGGACCCCCGCCCTTTCTTAATCAAGTGCCGCAATTTTTCAGTCAACTCGTTTTTGCCAATTAATAATAAAAATAAATTTACATATATCTGGCTAATTAAAAAATAGCCCTCGGGGCATGGCGTAGAGGTTAGCGTGCTAACCTCATATACCAAACGTCGCGGGTTCGGACCCCAGGCAGTCCGATGATTTTATTTAAGCCAATTGGATACCAAATGGCTTAAATAAGAATGCCTGGACCCCAATATATATAATTTAATAATAACGGATATCGTAAATGTCTTAAATGGCCTAAGTTGCCGAAAAGACAGTGTGAATGTGTGTGTGAGTGTGAGTGTGAATGAGAAAAAGTGTGAGTGTTTTTTAAAAAAAAAAAAATTAAAAAATAACACTTTCTTAAATTAAAACAATTCTATATATGGACCCTGTTAGGCATTAGTGGGTCAAGCGCCAGCTACCGAGTTTTGAGAAAATTAACATTAATGTTTTTTGTTTTCATTGGATTATATATAATTTTTTTTGTCAATTGTGCAAGTAACATTAAATATAAATTTTTTAGGACATAAATATTATTAATTATAGCATTTGAAACAATATTCCGTGCTTAAATGAATTTTTAATTTTTTTGGCGCTTGACATACTATTGCGCAAACGGGCCCATATAGTGTATATATAAATATAATAGCCAATCCGAGCCCCGATATCTCTATGAAAAAAATAAAAAAAAATTTAATTATATAACAATTTTTATTATTTTTCATTTGGGAGATTAATTATTTATATCAATTAATTTTAATTAGCTTTAATTTTTTTTTTTTTTTTATAAAAAAAACATTCACACTTTTTTCTCATTCACACTCACATTCACACACACATTCACACAGTCTTTTCGGCAACTGAGGCGATTTAAGACTTTTTACGATAATCAGTATGTTTAATATATCAATTGTGGGGTCCAGGCATTTTTATTTAAGTCATTTGGTATCCAAATGCCTTAAATAAAATTATCGGACTGCCTGGGGTCCGAACCCGAGACGTTCGGTATAGAAGGTAGGCACGCTACCAACTACTCCAAGCCCCTAGCTTTAATTTTTCATAAGGCAAGACAAAAAACTCTATGCAGGGGGCCTGGCAACAGAGAAGAGCAACAGTCACCACAATCGTTGAGGTTAAGGGACGCCAAGCGCGGCGAAAGCTCGGGATTGGTGACCCCGAGCAATCATCGTGTGAAACGTCCTCCGGTAGCCATTGGTACTTGTATTTAAAAAATATATAAATTAAGAAATGGCCTGTGTAGACGAAAAGGGTTTAAAAAAGACAAAACTTAATGCTTTCCGGATTCCGAATTGTTTTAAGTATTTTTCCTGTTCTCTCCAAAACGTCATCTATAAGACTACAAAATTTCGTTTCAAAATTCCAACGGGAAATTGATCAAACAGAGCGTGACAGACGGACGGACACTCAGCTATTAGATATTAACAGCGTGTGTCTCATAATAATTACAAATGCAAACGTTAAGAGAGAACAAAAGCGATATCAAATACATATTTTTTTTTTTTTTTTTTTAGTCCATAAACGAGAGAGAAAGTGAATATTGTTTGTAACAAAACAAGAATAATTTCCAACCAAACAAAAAAAAAAAATCATAAATAAATAAAAGCCGATAAGGATCATGTCCTGTATGTCGTTTATTGAATAATGAATAAAATTCTCTCTCTCATTTGTTAACTCACAATTAAACATCTGTTGTGATTGAACGCACAACTTTCACTTAGCTGTGCAATCTTGTGATGTGCAGCCACACCAGATTTTTTTGAGATTATATTTAGTTATCTAGAAAAAAGAATACGCTAAATTTTCTGTAGATTTTTATTATAGGTGATAAATTTTCAAATATTATCTATCTATATAAATAATTCGCTAATGCCCGTCTGTTTGTCACGCTCTATTTAGGCAACTTCCCGTTGGAATTTTGAAATGAAATTTTATATGCATAAAGAGGACCTTCAAGGGATTACAGGAAAATTATTTTCATTCCGAAATTCCTATAACTTTTTGAGTTATTAATTCTTAAAGTTACGATTTCTTCCATAGGAAATGTATAGAGAAATATTTATGTATTCTTTTCATTTGTGTATTCCATGAATGTAAACAAATCCTCAAGCAGGCACTGAATTGGAATGGAATAATAATAATTATCTGTTCATAAGTAAGAAGCAAAGGCGAGAGTCTGTCGCAGGCGGGCCCGAGCCAGCTGAGGAGGTCCAGGGCAGGGGGCAAAGCGCCCCGGCCAGGCGCGAAGCCCGGCGATTTAAAAATATTTTAAAAAGAAAGACAAAAAATTCCCGAAAATGTCAGTCTATCATACATAAAAATAGGGAACTATCGACATTCTTTGAAGTTTATTTTAAATCTTAACAGACCTTTTTTCTATCATAGTTGAATCATCGTTGGTTGCGTCTATTCTAGAGGCGTAAAAGAGAATTCCCTGATTGAAAAGGGAGAAAAAAAGCACGAGCCTTTCAGCATCCCTTCTACTTGAACTGCAAAGAATACCAAATGTCAAAAACTTTCGATGACAAATTCATTAATTTTATCACTTTGAGGGATTTTTTTTCCCCTCAATTCCTATATGTGTTGCAATGCGTTTGTAGAGATCACGGCTGCCTTAATTAATTTTTTATTTTTATATTTTTTCTATTGTTGTTATTTATTTATCTTTAGGGCTCTCTCAGCTGCCATGGCTATTTGCGTCTATTGTTGTTAATTAACAATTAATAAAATTGTATATAAACAATTCGCTCTCCTTCAGCTTCTTAATAATTGAAGGGCTTAGTGGAAGTTAGTCATAAACCACCATTTTGTCTGTTTTAGCAATAAACCTTCAAATATTAAAATCTCAACTAAAATAATGATTTTTTAATCAAGTATGAACCCATTCATACTCTAATATTGTGTTTTTTTGATAAATAAAATTGTATTCACCCTCAAATTTTGACGTGAGAACGTCTTACAGTGCAGGTAGAGGGGCCGAATAGGGAGACATGCTCGAAAAAGTTGGATAAAAGCACATGAAAAATTGCTCGTTATCGGCTCGAATAACTCTTATATATTAAGAGGTATAATTATTTTGAATATAGGATTAGAAGGCATTATTCCTCAGCTAAAGATTTCACTATATCATTTATTTTTACCGCGTGAGAGCGCGCGGCGGGAAATGCTTATTTGACAGTTTAAACCCTTTTCTTTTCAAAAAAGCCAAAAAAATTGCCATTTTTCCGGTGAAGAAAGTCATAAGCCTCATTTTAGTTTTTTTTTTTTTTTATTTGAGTCAAACTAATTTGTAAATATCTCGAAACTAATGTTTTGTGGCTTGTGACTATCTTCCATTAAGCTCTTCAATTATTACTTCAAACAATTTTCACAAAAAATTTTACTGATATACTTTTTAAAGAGCATGTAAAAAATTGTTGGAGCCAATTTGAGATAATCAAAAAAAAAAAAAAAGCATCCGCAAAATACTAGTAGACCCTATACTTTTTAACCGATTTTGTTCAAAAGCTTATTTGAGTGTCCGAGAGGTTACCTAACCTAAATTTAAAACCTTTCTGTTAAACTGCTACGACTACACTCGCCGCACAGGATCTAAGGTGTGTTTTTGGTCAATTTAAAAAATCTCTGCGTATTTTCTAAATATTTTTTTAAATTTAAAATTTTAACCTCGTAGCTCAATTTCTTCATTGGAACTCTGTATTTATGAAAATGACCCTTACTGAAATCGAAACGTTCATGTGAGAATATTTTAATTCAATTTCTCTAATAAATACAAACATGTATTTTCATATCATTTAAATTATTAAATTAGAGAAAAAAATTCATAATACGATAGCCAATTACGTTATTATTTTTTTTTTTTATAGGGATATATTTCTAACAAGGTGTGTGTGTGTGTATAGGTGCGAAGAAGGAATGAAAAAGAGTGTGTATGTGGGGGAGGGAAAAAAATTGATGGTGTTTTAACGACCGTGATCTGTTGGCGCGCGCAGGCTTATCTCCCCCCCCACCCCCTCCGCCCTCTCACTCTCGCTTTTCATCCCCCGCATCGTGCAACGGTCTATTATTTACTTTTATTATTTATTACCCAGCCACAAGATCGCTTGCGTTACGCACTAAATCAAAACAACAAGAGAGAGAGTTTTTTGACTTCAACTTTTTGAAGAGTTTGAAAGAGACTTTCCGATACAATTGATGAAAAATCAACGATACATTTTAAAGATTAAAACTCTCATTTTTTGGCGTTTAACCTCTAGTTCTGAACTGAATGCTGTAAATGTAGAAAATCATCAAAAGAAAGTGACCCATTAACCCTCACCGCACCTTCGGGTCGAAAATCCGCTCAGAGCCTATAGTTTTTGCTTTCTCTTACCTTAATATATATAGAGAGAAAGTATTGGATTCATGTCAAAAATTTAATGACAAGATTTTGTCGGATATACGTTTTGGGATCCCCTGAATCTAAAAAAGTGGTTCCCGCAATATGATCCGTCTGTTTGTGAACAAAACTCAGAACAAAGAACTAGGAGGTTGAAATTTTATATTTAAATTAGGCATCCCCCTGGCACTTGACACGAAACTTTTAATCAAACTCGGCCAAAGAGTACTAATACTTTACTGATGTATTTTTCAGTTTTTTTCGATTTTCTCAAAATACGCTCCAACGATTTTGATTAAAATTCAAAAATCAATTATTTTTTAAATGCTCTTTAAAATGTATATTCTCATTTTGCCATTGAAGACCAATTTACTCTTGTACTTCATAGGGAAGATAGGAGAAATGGTGGCCATGTAACAAAATATATATATTTTCCCATACTTATAAATTTTACATCTTGAAATTCAAATGTACCGTACTGTCGGAAACTATATAAATCTGATGTGACAAGCACAGAACACAACTTTCTCTTGCCGAAGGGTAAGAGAAAGATGTGTGCTGTGCCGCAGTAACACCAGATTTTTCTACATAGAATCTACACCCTAAATCCAAAAAAAAAAAAAAAAAAAACATTTTGTCCGAATTTCTGGACCCACAATAGATATATTTACAAATAACGAGTATCGTGTAAAGTCTTAATGGCCTAAGTTGCCGAAAATACTGCGAGTGTGGGTGTGAGAATGGGAAAAAAGTGTGAGTGTTTAAAAAAAAAACACTGAGGAGCAAAAAAAAGTGGAACACTGATTCTTCTAAAAAAAAAAGACACACAGGGCCGTGCCGCCCACCTTCGGCGGGCTTCGCGCCTAGCCGGGGGGCTTCGCCTCCAGCTGGCTCGGCGGACCCTCGCCTTTTCTTATTTATGAGAACCCGGGGGCGCCCGCCTTTCCATCTAGACAGGGGTGCTTCACCCCCTGGACGCCCCGCCAGCTGGCTCGGGCCTCCCTGTGACAGACCCTCGCCTTTTCTTCTTAATTATGAAAAAAAATTATTATTATTCTATTTCAATTCAGTGCCTGCTTGAGGATTTGTTTACATTCATGGAATACACAAATGAAAAGAATACATAAATATTTCTCTATACATTTCCTATGGGAGAAATAGTAACTTTAGGAATTAATAACTCAAAAATTTATAGGAATTTCGGGATGAAAATAATTTTCCTGTAATCCCGAGAAGTTCCTCTTTATGCATAAAAAATTTCATTTCAAAATTCCAAAGGGAAGTTACCTAAATAGAGCGTGACTGACAGACAGACAGACGGACATGGCGAGGGTCCGCTGTAGACGGGCGTAACAGCTAGTTTTTTGTTTTTTTTATTTAACTATTAAAACGTATTTTTAGTTATTAATCGATACTTGTCGTGAATGCAAACCAAGTCTAATTACTAGGAAAAATTTTATAGTTCAATTTCCATTTGTCCATAAAAAAATAAAAATAACCAACACCAAATGAGATGGTTAATAAATTAAAAAATAATAAAATATTACATTTCCATTAAAGATCATCTAACTACAATCTACATAACAAAGGTGTTATGCAAAATTTTATATTTCACTTTACGTAATTATATTTTTAGTTCTTTTCTCTTATCAGTTGGAAGATTCTTATCAGTTTTTTTTTTTTTTTTTAATTAAACAAAAAGCATAATTGAAATTTAATTTTCGAAAGAGCAAACGATGAAGGGATGGATGATATTTTTAAAACAGAACGCAATCAAAAATGGGCCAGAAATTAAGAATACACAAAATTTTAACTAGAATTTTATTTGAAATTAGTAAAAGATTATCTCTAGAAGATTAAGGAGATTAGTCTCTATTAAATTACTTGTCCCTAAGGTTTATAATTGCATCCGTCTTTCTGTACGTCATATAAAATTCACTTTGAAATTTCATATTTTTCTTTTTCTACTTTCTCTTAACTTTTTACTTTCTCTTACCTCTATATATATGTTAATATATAGAGAAAGAAAGAATTGGATTCATGTCAAAAATTCTATTTCGAGATTTTGATGGATCTTCACGTTTTGAGGTCCCCTGAATCCAAAAAAGTGGTTTTCGCGACATGGTCTGTCTGTCTGTCTGTGTGTCTGTGTGTGTGTCTGTGAACAAAATATCTCAAGAACGAAAAGACCTACTCTCTTAAAACGAATTAGTAGAATTTTTACTTATTCAAATAGTATGTAAAAAAATTACAGCAAATTTAGTCATTTTGAGTAGAATCTACTAAATATTTAGTAAGTATATTGGTTACTTTTAGATTAGTTATTTTTTACTAATTCAAAAAGTAGTTCATTCAATTGCGGCTGTCTGAGAAGCCAACATGGCCGACCAGCTCTTTGATCGGTTCCTTAATAAAGACATTTTTGGCAATATAAGGCTTTATTTAAGTAATAATAATACAAATAAATAATAATATTGAGATAACTTGTATTTTTTGTTAAAAATTGCAGGAAATATATGTTAAGTCAAAACAAATAGATTACAAATTTTTTTAAATTATTAAAACATTATTTTTTAAATAGTCAATTAAGAAATATTTTTACTTAAAATTTAGTAAATATATTTCTTGATATAACGATAATTAGTTTTATAAAGTTTATTTAGAAATAAATTGCTGGGAAGGAATATAGTAACATTCAAGTAAAAAGCATTGTTAACATCAGCGACATACTTATATACCAAATAACAGAGAAGTAAGAGTAAGTCAAGTTTAAGTGGGTTCGGCTAGAACTCGAGTCAGTAGACACAAGTTAGGTCCCGGTGTCATCGCACCTTATTTCATATATCTTAAACGTTTCTTTTTTTGGTCATTATTTTTTTAAAATTTTTTTAACTTTTTGAATTAGAGAAAAATTCACTTTTTCATTTGTGAAAAATTCACTAATTGAAAAAAAAGACAATTTTTACTAATTGAAAAAGTGGATATCCACGGTATTTACGGGTGGTCTATTTTGCACATCTTAAAAAAGTGACTATTCACTATGAATTAGTAGTTTTTTACTAATTCGTTTTTAGAGAGTTGGAGGTTGAAATTTTATATTTAAGTTAATATCCCCCTGGCACGTGACACGAAGCTTTTGAACAAAATCGGCTAAAGAGTACTGGTACTTTACTGATGTACATTTTTCAGATTTTTTTTTTTGTATATTCTCAAAATTTGCTCTAACGATTTTGATTAAAATTGGGGATTAGAGAGGTGAACTCCCGAAAAGTGGAACCGGGTTGTTAGCTCTCGAGCTAGATACCGGTAAATAGTGTTGGTGGGAATGTTTTTTTTCTTTTTTTTTTTTTTTTTTTGGTAGGCTATTGAGGGTTTTTATACCGTAATTTAAGGCTTTTCCCTCAAATAACAAAAAAAAAAAAAATTAATGCGAATATACCGGTATAGAAACAAAATAGAAATATTATTAATATAATCCAAAAAATTACACGTTTGGCACTAGTTGAAATATTATTAAATTCTCATCTAATTATAGATAAATAAATTACACAAGGTTAAGTTTCAATGTTTTTATTTTATTTCAACTTTAATACTCATCTTTAGAGCTATGACACTAACTAACTAACTAAATTTTTGTATATTTTTTTTGGAAAGGTATGACCTAGAAGTCAAACCTGAAATTAAAAAAAAAAACTAACTAACTAAAACTAGCTAGTGTGTGTCATTGCTCTGCAAATTATTAACATCAAAATAAAATAAAAAATTTTTGAAACTTAACCTAGTGTTATTTATTTATCTATAATTAGATGAGAATTTAATTAAATATTATTTTAACAAATACTTTGATAAATTTTTTATAGACAATGAGGAGGTGGGTATTATTCTTAATAACCAAGAAATGTATGATGATTAAGAAAAGGCGAGGACCCGCTAAGGGCGGTCAACGAGATTAGTAAACACAACTATGATTTTACCCTTATTTTTTTTTCCTTAACGCTTATTGGCTGTTCTTTCTATTCAGAAAGTATCTATCGAATAAATAGGAAAATTAAATTTGAAGCATTCTGTTTGAGAAGAACATGCCCCGAGTCGTTAGATTGGGTCGATCTCTCTATCCCATGGGAGTAAGGAGAGTAAGTAAGTAGATCCCAAGACCAGCAGGGAGGGCATGCATGTAAATTCGACAGAGAGATGTCTCTCTAACCCAGAGCCCATTATCTCAAGCCGTTCATAAGCCATTATCTCCTAATTAGATCAGTTATGATTAGCTTTCTTTGAAGCGGGGACTTCAATAGTTAAAACACACACACACACCTTTAATTTGTTGCAAATCGAGTTCAGAGAGAATATTAAAATCTTCTTCAAATGTAATAATCATAATCATTCCCTAGGTGATAGAAAAAAACTTCAAAATATCAAGTATAAAAATCTGGTGTGACTGGCACACAGCATACAACTTTCTCTTACCCTTCGGTAAGAGAAAGTTGTGCACCGTGCTGTCACACCAGATTTTTTGTGTCGAGATATGTTTAGTTCCCCATAGCACCTTAGTTTCAAACTTGAATTTTAAATTTTGACTGCTTAAAATAAACTATGGTTATTTTTCAAAATTTTAATCTCATATTTGGACATTTTATACTAGGGTTGGTCGAATCGATTTCGATTTTAATCGAAAATCGATTTTGAGCTTCGATTTTCGATTAAAATCGAAATCGATTCAGTGTTTTGAAAAAATCGAAAAAATCGATTTTTGACGGCCGATTTTCGATTTTCGATTTTCCAAGAAAGTGATTTTAGCGACATGATCTGTCCTTCTGTGTTCAATTTTAAGCTTGAAGGATTTGAGCTATGAGGTTGGAATTTAAGATAGGCACCCCCTGGAGCGAGAAAATAAGCGGTTAATTAAAATTGGCCAAAAAGTACTAGTACTTTACTGAGGTAGTTTTTCAGGTTTTTTTGATTTTCTTAAAAATAGCCTCAACGATTTTGATTAAAATTCAAAAATCAATTATTTTTTAGATGCTCTTTAAAATGTATATTTTCATTTTGAAGTACACTTTACTCTTGTATTTCATGGGAAAGATAGGAGAATTTGTTGCAATGGTAACAAAATATAAATATTTCCCTATGTTTATAAATTTTAATCTTGAATTCAGCCCTCGGGGCTTGGTGTAGTTGTTAGCATGCTAACCTCGTATACCAAAAGTCGCGGATTCGGACCCCAGGCAGTCCGATGATTTTATTTAAGCCATTTGGATACCAAATGGCTTAAATAGGAATGCCTGGACCCCCTAATATGTATGTATTATCAATAACGTATATCGTAAAAGTCTTAAATGGCCTAAGTTGCCGAGAAGACTGTGTGAATGAGAAAAAAAGGGTGTTTTAGAAAAAAAATCTTGAATTCAAATGTACCTTAAGTTTACTTTCGGACCCTAAATATATGTCCACACAAAAATCTGGTGTGACAAGGACAGAACACAACTTTCGCTTATTGAAGATAAGAGAAAGTTGTGCTGTGCGACGAGTCTCACCATATTTTTTGAGAAATATAGAAGCTGATGTTTAGTTCTCTTTGTTTGTTAAAATTTACGTTATAACGTTAAAACTTAAGTTATAAACACTAAATATGTTATACCATATACAATGTGTTGGTTTTTAAAGAAGTTATAAAGACTGAATAAATTGATTTGGGCATCAGTAATGCAACGTTCTATTTTTCTTGTTCCACAAACCGCTTGGAAATCGTAAGCAGAACCTTAAAATCAACTTATGGGCATAGTGAAAGATTTTTGAAAAAAATCGAAAATCGATTAAAATCGATTTTTTAAAGGCAAAAATCGATTTTTTAAAAATCGATTATTTGGTTTCGATTTTAAAAATCGAAAATCGAAAATCGATTCAGCCTCCGAATCTACCAACCCTATTTTATACACAATATAGAATACAAAATGGTGATGGAGAATATGGCTGTTTAAATCTATAATAATTAAATCTGATAAAAACAAGATCAATTTTTATTAGATTTTTCTTTATTTGATCATCGACGTTTCGGACGCCAGTCGCACCCTTCCTCAGGACAATCAATCGTCAAACAAATACAGATGGAGGTATTTCTAACGAAAATTGAAATCGTGTATGAAACAATAAAATTTCAATATATGACAAACTGAATGCCATCGAAGAATGCAAGAAGATTGTCCTGAGAAAGAGTGCGACTGGTTTCCGAAGCGTCGACGATCAAATAAGGAAAAATCTAATAAAAATTGATCTTGTTTTTATCTGATTTAATTTTTCCTGGCTGCTATCCACTATCCTTACCGAGAATACAAAATTTTATAAGAAAAAAATTTTTTTTTTTTATGTACAAAGTTCCAAACCCCCTTTTGAATTGAAATTAACATTTAATAAAGGAAGAGCTGGAAAAAGAATTTAAAAAATATGAAATTTTTCCTATGGAGTACAAGACTAAAGTGTGCTTCAATATATATTTTAATATAATTTTTCATAAGGCAAGACGCAAAACTCAATGCTTTTCAATGGGCAAAATTCTGAATTTCCTGGAATTTTTTGAGCCTCCACTTTTAAAAATTTGGGGACCTGAGTATTTTTCCTGTACTCTCCATAATATCCTCTATTTAGAAGGGGGGGGGGGAAGCAAACATATATCCCCTCCTAAGGACTCTGATCCTTTTAAAATTTTATATTATTCTATTATAATTAAAATATTTCAAAATATATCTATGGGTATATAAATATTAAAAAATTTAAAAAAAAAGTTTGCAAAAAAACAATCTGCCCCAATAATCTTTAATTTTTTTTTAGATTTAAAAATGAATTTATTGTTATTATTAATCACATAATAATTAAGAAATTTGTTAAAATAAGCTTAGATGATTTATTTAAAAAATCAACTGTCAAATTAGTTCAGCATTCTTGCAATAGATGGCAGGCTAGTCTAACAGCCGATATAGTATAAGCCTATATTTATATATTTTTATGCTTTTATAAAAAATACATAATATAAAATAACATTTATAAAGTATTTATTGTTAAAAGATCAATGAACTTCAACCAAATGCATTAAATATTATTAGCTACCATTCTGACATCTCTTAGCAAGTTTTTGAATTACTTGATTTTTTGGGCATACTTTTTATGACACACTACGCCATCTTTGCGGGAAAAACATGCGTAACACCTTCGCTCCTATTCCGCCTTGAAGACTGCAAAATTTCATTCCAAAGGGAAGTTGGTCAAAAAGAAAATGACAGACGGACAGGCTCCGCTATTATACATATGGAAAGATTTTTATTTTATTTCTCTTAATACAAAATATATATAATAGAACCCGGTCCGATTACAAAAGTGGTAAATTTCCGAATATAAAGCATAAAGAGCGAGAGAGAGAGAGAGAGAGAGTAGAAAGGTGCTTGTATTGAGGGCGTGACGTTTTTTTTTTTTTTTTTTTTATTATTTTATTCTTTTATTCGTGGGCTAAATCACATTGAAAGCACTCTGACAGTTTGAATTTGAATGTACGTTGATAAAATAAAAATAAAAATTACGTCTGAATGATTAAAAAAAAAAAAAAAACGTCATACAAGGCAATCACTCTTGAAATCGAAAGCATTGATTCAATTGAGTTACTCGCATTCGCTCCCTCTTGAACGATGAAAAATAAATAAATATGTTTTTATATATAAAAATAGAAATGGAATTTGATAATTTATTTTTTTAAATTGGAACTTTTATTTGATGGCCTCAAATTTTTTCGCTCTTCTATCAGCATGTCGCGTTACAAGCCGTGACGTTACAGACCATGACGTCACAAGCCGTGACGACAAAAATAGGAAAGTTTAAATTTAATATATATGACGAATTATAAAAAATAATTGTGATATTTAATTATTCAATTTTTAAATTGATAAAATATAATTTTTAAAATAATTTAAAATGATTCAATTATTAAATAAATATTGTTCTCGGTTTTTAGCATGCGTCTATTGATTTCCCATTTTCCAATTATTAAGTTAAGATTAAAAACGCGATTTTAATAACCTTAATTGAATAATTTTCTGAAAATTTTCAGTTAAACGCCTACGATCCGAAAAAAAAAGTTTCACTTACATCGTGGTTTCATACAACTACACAATGATTTATTTTTTTCTTTGATTAAGTTAATGAGAATTGAACAATATTATCCATACGGGCGGATAACATTTATGTTGCGGTTAACTAAAAATTCCCACGGGCGGAAAATGATTTTCACGAAAGGTTGGAAAACAATTTTCCGCTCGGTGGGAAAGAGTGGAAAAAATTTCTTTATTTCGGAAAAATAAAAATTTGTCTTTGAGAGGATGGCCCGGGCCCCTCGGAGCTGAGGTATACCGGTATTTAAAAAATATTTTTGTGTATGGGCGGGGGGTATTAAAAATGAGTACGTCCCCCCCCCGAAAAAAAATACCTACATACGCCCCTGATAGATAGGTAGATGAATTGATTCATAGATGAAAATGCATTTAATTTCAAGTATGAAGAATGTGAGTTTTGCAATTTGAGTCTTTCAATTGTATAAACGGCGAGTGAAGATGATTTTAACGATAAAATTCAAACACTTATACGGAGTCAACTCAATCGACTGGAACAATTAGAGAGAGAGGGAGATAAAAAAAAAAAAAAACTCGCTCTCATTCATCAATAGAATATTTCTAGTAAATAGCATCAATTAAAAACATTTTTTTTTTTTTTACCTGTCTCTTTTCCACTCTAAAAATTTTAAAGGGGACAAACCCAACAATATCTGCCCGTTCTGAGCGATAAAATTACTAGTAATAAATAAAACCGGACTTATTTATTGATCCATGCAGGAAATGACCATTGATTGCTCGCATTTCCACTGAGTCATGAATACTAACCTACACTAATCTCTATATTGTTATAATTTAAAAAAAAAAGAAGCTATTTATTATATGTCTTTGATGACGTCGTCGCCAGGCTATTTATAATCCAGATAGGACGGAATTAATCATTTAGACGAGAGGGTAGGAAGCTCAAAATAAACCTTTTTGGGGCAAATCAATAGAGGGTGGTTTGAATGAAATAAACCAAGTGCATAAAACCAGAAGAGATCTAAATTAGAATAAATAAATACTAAATTTATTTCTCTCATCTTCTTCTTACTTCTATACTATTATATAAAAGACAAAGTCTGTGTGGGAAAGAAGATATTTTAAGGAGCTCAAAAATCAAATCATTATTAAAATTTAATAAATATAATTAATTAAAGAATAATAATTGTGAGATTTAATTTTAACCTTGTCTTTACTGGGGGCCGGACAAGTGAGTAGAGCAACAGCCACCAAGATCGTTACTGTTAAGGTTGTTCCGACAGTACCCCGTAATAGTCGGGGAGCTGGCGACAAAAATGGGCAAGAGTTTTCTGAAGGCTAATATTTTCAGAATAGGTTGCAATTTAGTGATGGAAAGATACTCTAGACTTCCAGTACCGGGGCCTTTGGCGGGAATAAGCCGGTAAATTTGCTGGAAGATGGTTTTTCGCAAATATCTCCAAAACTATGCGGTTTTCCGCAAAATTTCATTTATACAAAAATAATCGAATTTAAATTACAAACAAAAATGGTCTTGTACATAATCACGTTAAAGTAAACGGTTCGGGAGATATACGAGGGGGTAAATTAAAATTTGGTGGTTGTCATGGTAACAAGATATAAATATTTCTCTAACTCAGTGTCTCCTTTCATATTAATTATAAATTTTACCTCTCTATATCTCCCAAACCGTTCACTTTAGCGTGATTATGTACTAGAAAATTTTTGTTTGAAATTTAATTTCGATTATTTTTGTATGAATGGATTTTTGCCGAAAACCGCATTGTTTTCGAGATATTTGAGAAAACCCATCTTCCCGCAACTTTACCGGCTTTTTCCCTCCAAAGGCCCCGGTACTGGAAGTGCTGACTCTAGAGTATCTTTCTATGACTAAAATGCAACCGATTTTGAAAATATTAGCCTTCAGAAAACTCTTGCCTATTTTTGTCAAAATAGAATATAAATTTTTTTTTTTAATAAAATTAAAAAATTTGGAAGCATAAATTCATTATTATAATTTAGTCGTGACCTATCATATCAAGTTAATAATTTAATTATCAAACATAATAAATGAATAACTTTTGACTTAAGTATTTTTTAACTAATATAAATCTGGCAATATCGCATTTAACAGCTGTTTATGTTGATCTTGCTGTTGTATTTTATTTATAATATTACACTGAGTAATGCAAATCAGTTTAGACACAATAAACTGGCTATTTGCGAGAAAAAAATATCGTAAATTAAAAAAAAAAAAATGTAAGTGAAAGCGTGAAAGGCGTTTTATTCTATGCGACTTTGCCCTACTGGTTTAAGTCACGTGTCCTACTTATTTTTAAATATGGCCGACTGACATTTTGGTGAAATTTTTCTCTTTCTTGTTGAAATATTTTTAAAAGCATTCGTCAGAAAATTTTGATTTTATTTTTAATGTATTCTACGTAAGTTAATTGATTAAAATAGAAGTTTTTTGTTTTTTTTATCTTTATCAGGAGTGGCTACATAATTCCTTTCGTCTACATTAAGAAATACGAAAAGAACAACTTGGATTGGTGGTCCTGAGAAGGGGGGGGGGGGCAATATTATAGCCTATACGTAAGAGAAAGAAAAAACAAATATTCCACCCAGATTAGAATAAGCTTTTTTTATTTGTTTTATTTATTATTCATAAACAATTTTATTTACAATATATATTAATATTTCCATAATAAAGTTAAACCCCCTGCAAAATCTAAATTGATGAGGGATGAGAAGTAGAGTCTCTAACTCCAAGTTAAACTATGCCTCCCCCTCCCCTCCTCCCCACCCCCTTCCAACAGACAAGAGTCATAAATACACGACTGGTTTAACTTATGACCTTAAAGGACATAATATGGGCTCTAGATCAAACTCAAATGTCCAGGGGATTATACGGTCCAGCCTATTGAGGAGGGAGAGCGCGCGCTAACTGTTGAATTTATTTTATTATTATTAACAAAATCAACAAATTAATAAATACATACGTGTCATTTATTAATAATAATAATAATTAAAACAAAACAAGGAATAACTTTTGAAATTTTATATTTAAGTTAAGCACCCCCTGGTGACACGAAGCTTTTAAACAAAATCGGCCAAAGAGTACTAGTACTTTACTAATGTACTTTTTCAGTTTTTTTTTCAATTTTCTCAAAATTCGCTCCAACGATTTTGTTTAAAATTCAAAAATCAATTATTTTTTAGATGCTCTTTAAAATGTATATTGCCCACGGGGCTTGGAGTAGTTGGTAGCGTGCCTACCTTCTATACCGAACGTCACGGGTTCGGACCCCACAGTTCGATAATTTTATTTAAGGCATCTGGATACCAAATGACTTAAATGAAAATCCTGGACCCCACAATAGATATATTTTTCAACGGTTATCGTAAAAGTGCTTAAATGGCCTAAGTCCGAAAAGACCCGTGCCCACCATGCTGTGTGAATCTCAGGGTACATGAGAAAAAGTGTGAATGTTTCTAAAAAAAAAAATAAAAAAATAAAAAAAAAAACATGTATATTCTCATTTTGCCATTGAAATCTTCTGAAGACCACTTTACTCTTGGGGGTTTTTTTTTTTTTGACCCTTTCCGTGAGAAAGTTGTGTCTGTGCTGTCACACCAGATTTTTTAATTTTAATTTCAACTATCAACACCTAAGTTAATCACAAGAAAGCACTTCCACATTTCAATTCAAATCATAATTTTTTGTGCAAATCCAATTAAAATATAAAATTTTGTTTGTATGCAACGGGTTTGAGTTAGGGTTGCCACCCATATTTTATAATAATATATTGTACGTTATCCAGGTAATTCTACTATACACTTTACGCGAACAATATAGTACGCAAAAATACTTTATTTCACATTATTTCATTTTTCTAGGATTCAAAAAAGTTTTAACGTAAGCATTTTTGAGTAAAATGGAATTTTATATTATACAAAAATGGCAGAAAGTATTTAATAAGAATATATATAATTCTATACTAGTATATTTCTGTGAAAAATCTCGCTCAAAACCTTTACAAAAATACACATTAATTTTTAGTAGAAAAAATAAAATGCCGAGCATCTATGTTTATTTCTTTATTAAGTTCCTTTTAAAAAAATTAGGGGGGGGGGCGTAGATCCGAAAACGCCTTTTGAAATGTCGAATTTTAAGGGGAGGAAGAGTTTTTATTTTTAATTTTAAAGATTTGATTAATACATTTTCCGTAAAGCGAGTTAGAACAAATATTTTCCAATGCCAGGGAGATTTTTGAACCGCTAAAAAGGGGGGTCCCCTACATCTAATTTGATATAATGATAGCCTAAAACCACCCCCGGAAAATTCTCTACCCATTAAAAAAAAACTTCATGAAAATGGGTCCAGTTTCGGAGTCTATGGGTTACAAACAAAAGACTTTGTCTTTTATATAATAGTATAGATATAGAAAAAAAAGTGTCATTCATCCCGAATTTTTTTTTTTTCAAAAATGTCAAAAAAAATTTAAGATGAGTCTGTAAAATTTCGTCAAATTTATTTCTGAAGAGTATATTTAAAGACAAAAAAAAAAAAAAACGTCCCGATAAGTTAATTTTTTGACAGTTTTACGGTTATTTAAAAAAAAAGTCATGTTTTTTGAAAATGCTATAACTTTTTTTGGCTGGGTCAAAAAAATTTGAAAAAATTCTCAGACACGTTTTCCATAGGGTACAAAAAGATAGACAAAGTTTCAGCCAAATCAAAAAATGGTCGGGCTCAAAAAGTGGTCGAGTTGGCGTGGAATGCCCCATATATATTTCTCACCAGGCATTCTTATTTAAGCGATTTCGCCATTTGAATCCAAGGGGGGGGGGGGGTTAAAAACTTCCAATTCATAATAAATTTTCTTGAAAAAGTCGTTCATTTTAAATTAAAAATTTTTATTATCAATCATTACCTTGCATTTATACTTTCTTTTTTTTCAAGTTTACTTCTCTGACGCAATAATACAAGCCATTCAATTAATAGTTGGTTTTAAATCGTTCCAACTTTCTGGAAACTACTTCTCTCTCTCTCTCCGTCTCACTAGCACTAAGTGAGTTCAAACTTTACTTTTGGGTTGGTTCGTTTTCATTAATACTACTTTTCCTTTTGAACAACATAAGAAGAAACTGCTCAAGTTATGGCGCAACTTATCGAGAGAGAGAAATGGTGGGTGGATGGGGAGCAATCTCTCTTTCTCTTTCTTTTTTTCTTATAAATCAATATAAGAGTTGAAATTTTATACACCTTTTTGGATCATGTCTTAAAAAAAAAGTAGTAATTTCTTTTAATAAACATAACTTGTGTTTGAACAAAAAGTGGATGTGATAAAAAACCTCCCTATCTCTAACAAGATTTGAAAATAGACTTTATTTTATTATAAAATTTTAAAAGTTAAACCTATCGAAGCCACTACATCAAATCTAATAATATGCATGCATTTAATGCACTAAAGACAGCGGTTCCCAGCCCGTGGGCCGCGAGATGATTGGAACTGGGCCGCGGACGTCTAAGAAAAAATAAAAATTATATATATTTATAGAAAATCATATACATATGGGGCATTCCACGCCAAATCTAAGGGTTTGAAAAATTTTAATTTTTTATTTCCTGCATTTTTTCATATTTTTAGTACACCCTTCTGGTAAATTTTGAGATTTTTTTTTTGATCATCGGTTCAGATTTTGAAAAAAATTCTTTTTTTCGGTTTTTTTACTCATAACTCCTACAAAAATGGTCCAATTTCCCACTTTTTTTTTTTTTAATTTCTCATTTTGGTGTAGTTTTCAAGAAAAAATACAATTAATTTTTAAATGCTTTTATTTAATTTTGAATAATTTTTCTGTGCATTTTCAAATTTCAAAATTTTAGTCATTTTCTGAAAATCACGCATACTTTGATTTTCCTAAAAATTTTTTACAACAAACAACTATTCATTCCACAACTTTTCGAGGCGGTTCCGGTCGTACAAATGATTAAAAAAAAAAGAATTTTCCAAATTTTCAAAAATCGAAAAAAAAAATAGTAGGCATAGAGATCTCCCGACCGGAACCGCCTGAAGAGTTGTAGAATTTGTTACAAAAAATTTTCAGGAAAATCGAAGTCTGCATGATTTTCAGAAAATGACTAAAATTTTGAAATTTGAAAATGACACAGGAAACTTATTAAAAAAAATTTATTGTATTTTTCTTCGAAACTACTCAAAAAAACAAACACAAAAAAAAACTGGAAGATTAGACCATTTTATAGGAGTTATGAACAAAATATGGGGAAGTGACTTCCCCGAGACTTCCCTCGTATATTCTTTTGGAATTAACGTCTGGGTGTGTGTGTGAACACGATTGCTTAAAAACAAAAGCAGCTAGATCGATGAAATTTGGCATATGCTCCTTACACTAAAATTGTAGATTTCTATCAACTTT
Source organism: Euborellia annulipes (assembly GCA_023213315.1). Lineage (NCBI taxonomy): Eukaryota > Metazoa > Arthropoda > Insecta > Dermaptera > Anisolabididae > Euborellia > Euborellia annulipes. Next base: position 7,595 of record JAKCPI010025384.1, on the reverse strand, counting down.
TGAAGTAAATACGTCACTTGGAAGTAGTACTTTACTTAAAAAGTTTTTTCAAAAATTTTGAAATTTTCAATTTTTTTGTTATATTAGATAAAAATACTTTATTTTAAAAAGTTTTAATTCTTTGACATTTTTTCTAAAACTGAATAATTTTTGAAATAATCACAGAAGAAATAGAAAATTTTCATTAATTTTGATAAAAAATCAAAACAAAATCATACAGGTGTCATTAAAAAAAGGGGCAAATATAAACAAATGAATTTGTGAAACAAATGGTATTGCCCTTTCCCAAACGGCACCTGTATAATTTTGTTTTGATTTTTTATCAAAATTAACGAAAATTTTCGAATACTTCTGTGATTCAACTCTAAAAATTATTGCGAGTTTTAGAAAAATGTCAAAAATTAAAACTTTTTAAAATAAAGTATTTTATCATAATATAACAAAAAGGATTGAAAATTTCCAAAATTTTGAAAAAACTTTTAAGTAAGTACTACTTCCAAGTGACTATTATCCAAAAGTTGATAGAAATCTACATTTTAGATGATAAGGCATATACGCAAATTTCATCGATCCTAGCTGCTACCATTCAGCAATGTGTTCTTACCACACACCCCAGACATTGAGTCAAAAATGGCGAGAAAGTCGGGGATTCCCATACCTTATCCATAGCTCCTGCAAAAATGGTCTAATTTCCAGTTTTTTGTGTTTATTTTTTGGGTAGTTTTCAAGAAAAATACTATAAATTTTTTTAAAAGTTTCCTGTGTTATTATGATTATTATTATTATGATGACAAGGAATTGTCGAAGTTACGCCTCAAGTGTTAATTTTTAATTAATAAAACCTTTGAAACAAATAACCTCGTGTTTAATTTTAATTTACAAAATGTTTCAACGAGAACCAATGGTCGAAAGTTTAAATTTTACAAAGTTATTTCTTTTATTGGGACGTTTAGGCCATCTTCAGAGCCGGCGGTGGAAGTAAATGAAATTTTGAATGAAAATTAAAATTAAAAAAAATTTTTTTTTTACTTCACATTAATATAAATTTATATATTTTAACATAAAAAATGTTTGTTTTCGTATTATTTTACAAAATGGAGGAGGGGGAGGGGAGACGTCATATGATTAAATATTTTTAAGGGAGGCGTTGTAACAAAAAAGTTTGGAAACCACTGCTGAAAGATTGAAAATATTAAAAATAATTTTTTAATTTTTGTCACATAAATTAAACTTTAAAAGCAACTACAAAAAATATTCGAAACATGATTTTTCTTTAACAAAATATTAAAATATGCATAAAAAAATCTGAAATATAAAATTTCAATCTCCTAGCTCATTCCGTTCTTGAGATATTTTGTTCACAGACAAACAGACAGACCATGTCGCGAAAACCACTTTTTTGGATTCAGGGGACCTCAAAACGTGTATATCCATCAAAATCTCGACATCGAATTTTTGACATGAATCCAATACTTTCTCTCTCTATATATATATTACATATATACAGTAAGTAAAAGAATGTAAAAACAGCGTTATACTGAAACAACATTAAATGAGATTAGCGAACTTTATTATTTATTTTTTAATCAGCAATTTTTATTTTTTTACTTTTATTCTATAATTTAATTAAATTTATAAAAATAAAAATGTGCATGTAGATGTCCGTTTTATAATAATAATAATAATAATAATAATAGTGGTGTTGGTTGGTGGTGGTGGTGGTGGGTGTGAGAGGATCATTGACTGGTGCAATTAGCCAAGCGGCATCTGGCGCCGGTGACGTCATCTGGCGACGACAACACCCGCAATACACACTTATGACGCCTTGCTGCCAGATTTATTTAACAAATTTATAATAGAGCTATAGAATAATAGATGGAGCTGAACAAACATGGCCGGTTGTTGTTTTTTTCTTTTCCTTTCTAAATGGAAAGGGGGGGGGGGGCGCAGGTGGGTTACGTTCTCCCCTCTAAACCTCCTCTTTCTTTTTTTATTTAATTAAAGAAGAACATGAAGAATTGTTTTCGGTATTTGAAGGTAGAATTTAAAACATGGATCATCATAATTCGAATCGACAGTAGCCCTCGGGGCTTGGTGTAGAGGTTAGCGTGCTAACCTCGTATACCAAACGTCGCGGGTTCGGACCCCAGGCAGTCCGATGATTTTATTTAAGGCAATTGGATACCAAATGGCTTAAATAAGAATGCCTGGACCCTAAATAATATATATTCATAACGGTTATCGTCAAAAGTCTTCAATGGCCTAAGTTGCCGAAAAGACAGTGTGAATGTGTGCGTAATTGGAAGTGTGAATGTTAAAAAATGTGAATGTAAAAAAAAAAAAAATCGACAGTACGAATTATCGGGAAAACAAAAATTTAAAAATCTGGTGTGACTGGTCACACAGCCAAGGGCGGATACAGGGAGGGGAAGGGAGTAATTACCCCCCCCCCCCACCCGAGATTTGAAAAAATACCTTTTTTCGAAAAAAAAAATTATTTTTCTTGTAAAATCTTAAAAATTAATACTTAAAAATTTGATTTGTATTTATATTCTGGCAAACAAGTACAGAATGCGCCTTTAAATTACCGAAATTAAGAAAAAATTGGGTGCTGTGCGACCAGTCACACCAGATTCCCCCCCCGAGAAACACCTCTGGATCCGCCCTTGCGCACAGCACACAACTTTCTCTTACCTTCGGTAATCGAAATGCTTGTCACACCAGATTTTTTTGTGTCGAGATATATTTAGTTTCCGCCGATATACAGTATATTAGAATTCAAGATGTAAATTTTTTTTTTTTAAGTGAAACTTTAATTTTATCGACTCGAATTTTTTCGCCCATCTATCAGCATGTCGCGTTACAAGTCGTGACGTCACCAAGGTTTCTTCGCATAGACTCCGAAACGACTGGTGCGATTTTCATGGAGTTTTTTTTATTGGGTAGAAAATTATACAGGGGTGGTGTTAGGATATCAAATTAGGGATAGGCAACCCCCCCCTTGTCAGGGGCTAACAGATCTCTCACCCGATTTTAATAAAATTTAAAATGACGCTTCTCTATGGTGTAAATAATTGAAAAATGAAATTCCCCCACCCCCAACTCCTCTCCTTTCATTTATTTATTTAATTTATTTTCTACTTGGATTTTTTATTAAATATTTTTATATTATGGTGCAAAATTTATTTATTTATCTGGGCAACTCTTAGTCATATCCCGAATGGCCGTAGAAAACGGTAGAAGGAATCCCAATGATATGGAAAACTGAAATAACTTATTTTCAAAAAAATCTGATGTTTCTCTTCCCTTCGATATTCCAAAGTTGAGTACTGGGCACACGAGATTTTTTGTGTCGACATATATTCAGTTTCCTACAGTACGGTAGATTCGAATTTCAAGAAGTAGGTTAGGTTAGGTTGAAGTGGCCGCCCCCAGAGAATGAACACACTTAGGCCAATTAGGCCCTTTGTGATACCACGGTGTCGCTATCCCCCATTCCTACCCTAAGAGGAGACTTCGGCATTAAAGACGTAAAAAATAATTTATTTATGAATTTTAATCAAAATCGTTTGAGTGAATTTTGAGAAAATTGAAAAAAAAAAAAAAAAACTGAAAAAGTACATGAGTAAAGTACTAGTACTTTTTGGCCGATTTTTGTTTAAAAGTTTATTTGCACGGTCCAGGAGGGTAGAAAACTTAAATATAAAATTTCAGCCTCATAGCTCAATTCCTTCAAGCTTAAAATTGAACACCCACCCACCCAGAGACAGACCATGTTGCGAAAACCACTTTTTTGGATTCAGGGGACCTCAAAACGTGTATATCCATCAAAATATCGACATCGAATTTTTGACATGAAACCTATACTTTCTCTCTCTATATATTAACTTATATAGAGGTAAAAAGAAAGTAAAAATTCTGTTTCTCAGCACTCCAAATGATTAATAATTATTTAAAACAAATAAATGACCGAACCGCAATAAAATGAGAGCCTGGGGCTAAGTTTGAAAAAAAATATACTCTCCAGGTTCTGGTTAGTGGTTTGCACTCCCCAACCACCCACCCTCTTTTCGGGGGGCTACGAAATATATTTGTGGCTGCGCCCCTGATTGATGGGACAACCAGGTTTGCCCATTTAAATTTAATGTAAAGTCACTTGCACGGCCGTTAAATTCGAATGGGTTATAACCCCCCCCTCCCTTCCAGTACCACATCGACTCTACGGATTTTGAAACGGCAACTGGCTTCCCAAATTATTGAAGAATAATATAAAATATTTTAATGACTTACAAGGGGTATAAATTCTCAAATGAAAAATCCCGTTTCCGAGTAGAGAGAGAGGAAAAGAAATAAATAGCCCTATAAAATAAGTTGAAAAAAAAAATCTGGTATGACTGTACTGTCGCACAGCACACAACTTTCTCTTACCTTCGATAATCGAAAGTTGTATTCTGTGCTTGTCACACCAGATTTTTTGTGTCGAGATGTATTTAGTTCCCGACAGTACGGAATATTTGAATGCAGATGTAAAATTTATAAGTATGGGAAAATATTTATATTTTGTTACCATGGCAACCATTTCTATTTTTCCTATGGAGTACAAGAGAAAAGTGGTCTTCAGAAGATTTCAATGGCAAAATGAGAATATACATTTGAAAGAGAATCTAAAAATAGTTGATTTTTGAATTTTAATCGAAATCGTTGGAGCGAATTTTGAAAAAATCGAAAAAAAGTACATCAGTAACGTACTAGTACTTTTTGGCCAATTTTGTTTAAAAGCTTATTTTCACGCTCCAGGGGGGTGTTTAATTTAAATATAAAATTTCAGCCTTGCTCATGCTTCAAAATTAAACACCCACTCACCCACAGACAGACCATGTCGCGAAAACCACTTTTTTGGATTCAGGGGACCTCAAAACGTGTATATCCATCAAAATCTCGACATCGAATTTTTTAAATGAATCCAATACTTTCTCTCTATATTTATATTACATATATAAATAAGTAAGAGAAAGTAAAAATAATAACTTTGAAGAAAATTTATATCATATCATCTGCTGAGAATGATAATGGCGAAAGTCCGAAAATTCAATTTTTTGAATTAAGCCTACGAAACGTTGTTAAAACATCTTCTGTTTAGAGTGACTAAGTAGCGAAAGTATATTTCCATTCTTTGCTATTGATTCTGCCCTATTTTTTTTTTATCGTTGGATGGTGTGGTCTGGTAATATTAATTTATATATAAAATTCAAGAGGTTTTACTCAGACTTTAAAGAGAAGGTGTTCTTGAATATTAAAATTCTAAATAACTAAAATATATTAATTCAAAAAATGCTGCTGAGGCAATAAATTTATTAGGCCTTTCGGAATATAGCCATCTTCAGAGCGAACCCAATGGCCTATGGCTTAAACGGGTAAATAAATAAAAAAAAAATCTTCAGAGCGCTTTGAAAAATACCCCGAGTCAAAAAATTGTCCTTACTTTGCCCTGAAGTCGTAAATTCTGTTCTGCTTTTATCCTGGAGCAATAAATTTTAACCTGTATTTAGCCTCGCATTTATAAATTTGTCCGGTCTTCAACCTGGCCATTCTCGCCGAATCCTTGTTTCGGCCTCCTGCCGTCACTTTTGCTATGATCTCATACTGTTAAAAAAAATATTGTCCTGTTTTCGCATTGACACAGATAGACAATGAGCCTTTTAAACCCCCTCCACCACCCTAGTGTCCTTCTTGTGTATGTCAAATGTGTTTAAAAAATTTTCATTTGCATATTGAGAAAAATCATTTTTATTATTTTTTTCCCATTTACACTCACACTTACACACATATTCACACAGTCTTTTGGGCAACTCAGGAAATTTAAGACTTTATCCATAACTCGTATTTAATAATTTATAAATATTATGAGGTCCAGGCACCTAAACGTCATTCTTACCTTTTCCAATTTGCATTTTTATTCCAATTTATTTGCTTCCCTATCTATAAATCAATCACTAATAACAATAGAATAAATATGACAAAAGGGCAGGTTTAGGCAAGGATGAGGAGACTCAAAGAAGGTCTATGGGAGGACGAGTCCAGGGTATAAAATTTAGACTGCTTTCGGCCTGCTTCGTGCGTATTCAGGCCCAGAGAAGGTCGAGAAACACAATGGAATACCAGGCTGAGATCAGGGCTTAAATTTACGACAGGAGGTTTTGACAAGGACAAAAATTTTGACTCGGGACACCAATTCAAAATTATAGAGGAGAAAATGGAAAATTTTTTTTTTTTAATTTGTATTTTTCAAAGCGCTCTGAAGATGGCTGTATTCCGAAAGGCCTAATAAATTTATTGTTTCAGCAGCATTTTTTGAATTAATATATTCTAATTATTTATAATTTTAATATTCAAGAACACCTTTCTTTAAAGTCTGAATAAAACCTCTTGAATTTTATATATAAATTAATATTTTTTTTCACACTTATTTCTCATTCACTCTCACATTCACAAAGTCTTTTCGGCAACTTAGGCCATATAAGACTTTTGACGATAACCATTATTTGAATATATATTATTTGGGGTCCAAGAATTCTTATTTAAGCCTTTTGGAATCCAAATGGGTTAAATAAAATCATCGGACTGCCTGGGATCCGAACCCGCGACCCTTGGTATACAAGGCTGCCAACTACACCAACCCCGAGGGCTGCTTCATTAGCCGGAATAATCAATTTTATTTCAATACAGAAAAGACGTTATCTCATTGTTTTAGTATTAAAATCTTGAGCCAGTCAACCTTGAGAAAGGAAGTAGCAACTCACCCCAATAAAAAAAAAAAAAAAAAAAATTCCAACAACATGAGAAGACGACTATTATAAATCTGATATATATTTAGTAGGCGGGACATTTACAAAAAAAAAAAAAAAATCAAAAAATTGGCAAAGCCCCCGCCCCAAATCCAAGATGGTAGTGTTTCAAGGATGATGTCTCCGGGGCCAGGCTTTTGTGTGCCCCGCCTCCTCCTCCTTTCTGGCCACTAAGGTTCCCGCCCCTATTGCCCCTCCTCCCCCCTCTCCTCAATAACGTTCATTTCATTATCATATATGAGCTTTAAGGTGCTTTCGTGTACGAAGACACACACCTCAAACCCAACCGGCCTTTGGCCGTAGACATCTGGGCACCCCGTGAGAACACATCATTTCCTATCTCTAACTCCTCCTCCTGCTTTCTTCTCTAGCTAGTGAACAATCCTTATTTCTGGTTCCAACCGGCTCATATATCCAACCTCTTCTATGCTATGGAGGATGTCCTGGTTTGAGGAGGGACTCCCTCAGCACCGGCGTGTAGCCTACTCCTTTCGAAGAATGCATCACTGAGAGGAAACCTTCTTTACGTCCCTTCCACAGGACGGAATGTCACAACAGCTCCCTCTCCTCGTAGAGTTGCCTGAGGGCTATTGTGGTAAGATCCTATATTCCAATCCAGAGGCTTGCTTGAGGATTTGTTTACATTAAATAAATATTTTTATTTAATGAAAAATCCCGCACGCCAAGGATTTGAACAGGGATCTTCTTTGCAGAAAGCTGACACCCTAGCTCATTACCAGCGAGCCCTCT
>JAKCPI010025383.1:0-26091 GCA_023213315.1 Euborellia annulipes | reverse complement strand
TTAAATATACAGTATATTATAAAAAAAAGTCGAATTCCCGACTACCAGAGCTTCATTCCAAAGTGGGTGATTTTTATTTTTTGAAATCTTTTATTAAAAAAAAAAAAAAACTCACCAAATTATTCAATTTAAAATTTAATTGGAAAAAATAAAAAGAGAGGATAATAATTAAAGAATATCAAGAATTTTTCAAGAGAGAGGGAATGTGTGAGATATGTGGTCCTCAGGTGAGATTCCCTCTCGCTACCTTTCTTTTAATTAATTAGGAACGCCGACAAAACAAAAACGAATTAATAATAAAAAAAAAGAAATAAAGGAATTTCGAAAAATTTCAATTTTGAAAAGAAAGGTTTCCATCCTCTTTAACACCTTAGTGCTATAATTCTCACTTCTTTTTTTATACTGAAAATAAAAAAAATAGTTTTAACATAGGGATTTTAAATTCTACTCTAGGTTACGTGTTTCAATTTGTTTTTTATCAACTTTATATAATACAATCAATGAAGCCAGTGGCTGTTTTTCTATGTACAACCAGGGGAGGAGCAGCCAAAAATAAAAGCCTCCTACAATTCAACGAGACGCCCCGAGAGAACTCAATCTATCCATCTTCAGTCAAACTTTTTTTAATTTTTTCAAATGTCAAGTCCCGAGTTGGTCAATAGGGCAATGTAAATTTATGAATCATATGTCCTGGCGATTTGGGCCATCGTACCTATTAGATTATTCTCACTTAATAGGTACGATTGCCCATTCGCCCGGACATGATTCAAACCATTTACTCGATTAATTGAAGGACTTGAAGATGGATAGATAGATGGTTCTCTCGGCGCGGTCTCCAAATGGCTTATATAAAACAATTTGAAACAGCTAACCTATTGTCTGATTTCCCGCACATTCCGTATATTACTATGCACGCTACTCAACTAGTGCACCCGTAGGCGGTCGTAAGTATCAATTTAATTGTTTTAATCCTAAGCAGAACCCAAATCCTGGATTGGTGACCTAAAATACTGTTGTAAAGTTTTTTGGAACAAAGCTCTTTCACGCGGCTTACATTAGAGTGAATTGGCAGAAAATGTCACGTGACAAAAAGCAATTGTAACAAAAATGAGTTACAGTGCCCGAGCGCCGGCGAAGGAAGGCGAGGCTAGTCGAAGCCTAGAGAATTATCTTTCTCTCTATCTCTTTCTATATTATTTAAAAAAGAAAAGAATTATTTATTTTTTATTATAATTAATCTTAAATACAACCACGTAATTTTTATAATTCTTGATGTTCATATTAAATTATTAGGGGTTGAAGAAAAGGCGTGAGGAACTTCGTTCTTGGAGTTTTTTTTTTAATTATTAATTTTATTCTTAATTACTGAAGGCTCCTTAAACAAAAATATATTTTGCGATGTAATATAAAATTTAAGAAAAAATTTAAATCACTCATAAAAAAAATCTTCTATCCTAAATACGCCTCTTCAATGCGACTCTTACGGAATTTTTTTATTCAAGGCAGTGAATTTTAAAAAGAAGCAATAAATGTTAACGTACTTATATAATTAAATATACCTATCCAATTAATAGTTAAATTAATGAAAATAATTTTCAAATAAAAAATATATTTATATGATTGCTCTTTAGAATAAAATTCGAATGAAAAAGGCAACTTTAATTTTATCTTTAAGATAAGCGAATATTAGAGATGAAAGCTCGTTGATGCTTTAAGAAAGAATTTAGGGTATTTATATTATAGACTTCGAATGTGTGTTTAGTTTAGAAGATTAAAATCATTTTTTATAAAATATAGTATATTATTTTGAAAACAAATAAAAAGCAGAGCTGGAGGGGGCGAATTATCAGCATTATAATAATTTTGTGTCGATTATGCTTATTGGGAAAATAACGCAGCGCAATGTGCGCGCAAAAATGCCGAGATCTGATATCAGCATCTGAGCAGCATTGGGAAGGTTACTCGTAATTCCAGGGAGGTCGTCGGCAGGGAAATTGGCTGCCCTCGGGTCATCACCTCCCTCCTCTCTTTCTATCCTCTATCTCAATCAATTTTTGATCATTTTATAATCGAGAACTATTACTGTATAATTTTAATTGACTAGAAAATGTAAAAATAAAAACATTTAGATGGAAAAGTTAACATCTTTTGAACAAACTTTTTGCCTTAGCCCGGGGGGAGGCTATATCCCATGGCCCGAGCCTTTTTTTTTTTTTTAAACACTCACACTTTTTTCCCACTCACACTTACATTCACACACACAGCCATTTGGTATCCAAATGGCTTAAATAAAATCCTCGGATTGCCTGGGATCCGAACCCGCCCTCGGTATAGAAGGCAGGCTCTAACAACTACACCAAACCCGAGGGCGCGCTTCAACCTTAAAATTATAATAAAAAATAATTTGCATGGTTAAATTTTCAATTAAAAAAATCATTTTCTTGAAATTTTTTCCCTGAGGGTGTTAAGCATAAAAAAGTTGTAAAAAGAGCAAGAAGATTTTTTTTTAAAATTTATTTAAGACCTTTTTCGGTATCGGAAACCATTTAGACTCCATCTGTATTTATTTCACATATTTTTAAATAAAATTTTATATAATCGAACTGAAAAATATGATTGACAAATAATTATGAAATGAATAAGAAATATGAACAGATTTATGCTGAGGAACTTTGACAGATGATACAATTTAGTTTATCTCTCTTTAAAATCAAATTGCATGTCTTTATTCTATTCTAATTAGCCTACGGGATATTATTTAGACCTCTAGCACAAGAGGCGGATACTTTATCACCGTGCTATGGCCCAATGACGAGCAAGAATTTGAAGAGATTTTGAATGTCCTTTTTGATTTGTTACATTCAACTGCTTTAAGCGCAATAACAATTGAGGAAGGCTAAACTTTATATTTTGAGTGAATCTGACTGAATCCAAATATGACCATGGTTTTTTTTTCCATCACGTAAAGTTTTTCTACAAAATGCAAAGAAAAATTAGGGGAAATAATACAATTTCATATATTTTGCATGAAACTCAAATTTATTTGATGAAGAATTTAACTTGATAAAGATAACGGATGGCAGCCAGGAAAAATTAAATTAGATAAAAATACAATCAATTTCTATCGGATTTTCTTTATTTGATTGTCGACGTTTCGGACGCCAGTCGCACCCTTCCTCAAGACAATCAATCGTCAAGAAAAATCAATCATTGAAGCAATGCAATCGATTCAGTTTTTGAACTATTGAAATTGTGTTAGATTCCAAGCACGATTTCAGTTTTCGTTATAGTACCTAATACGTCCATCTGTATTTTTTCCTTGACGATTGATTGTCCTGAGGAAGGGCGCGCGACTGGCGTCCGAAACGTCGACAATCAAATAGAGAAAATCTGATAAAAATTTATTGTATTTTTTTTTTTCAATTTTATTATAAGGACATCAGCCAAAAATAAATACTTTTGCGTATTATCCGTTTATTTGTAAATATTTCAATTCCAGTGATATATTTACAAATAATACGCAAAAGTATTTATTTTTGGCCGATGTCCTTATAATAAAATTGATCATCCTTACGGTCTACAAATAATTTGATTGTATTTTTATCCGATTTAATTTTTGGTCCGCTATCCTTATCAAATTTATTTATTTTTATTTCTCATTTTTCTTTTAAAAAAAAATCACATAATGTGATGTTTCACACCATTTACTGTATGATATGACCAAAATGTGTGTTTATTCGACTTCATATTGCCTTCATAATTCTCCTCTTTTTGAAGGTCCTTTTACGGCTTTCTCGTTTGTAGATTTTGTCCTGTAACTATCCCGTCCCATGCGACAAAAATGTATTTAAATTGAATAGGCTACCAACCAAATTAAATAAATATGAACGGGGTCTAAATGGCCATAAATGCCGAAAAAGACCTTAAATAAAAAAACCTCCCCACCGACAAAATTGCATTAATCCGTCCCTGACCAATGTAAGGAACGCGTGTCGCATTCGGCCTCAGGCGTTAACCAAAGCTTTCGTCGGCCCTGTTGAAAGCAATATAAATTCGATTTCCTCTTTTCCTTCAGCTATTTTTATTAAATTAATTTACTTTTTTATTTTTCTTTAAAATGATCCAAACACTTTTATTTATTATAACTGCTTCTATAAAAAATTTCAAACAAAAATTACATATAAAATTTTATCAATTTAATTTTTATTAAACATTTTAGGCTCTTTTAAATTCATTCAAAATTCCTTAATTTTTTTTTTTTATTTATTCTTTTTATTTTAAGAAAGATTCGTTTTTTTTTTATGATAATGGAAAATATATGTAATGAATGTCAGTTGAGCAAAAAGAACTAAACGATTTGTTACTTGAATTATATTTTTCTAAAATCGAAATGGCTGCCGCGCCTTCTGATTAAAAGGAGATAAATAGTCGACGCCATTTTCTACTCTTTCTATTCTTAATTCAACGCACACACACACACACACACACACACACACCCAAACATACAAATACTTGCAAAGATAAGTTAAAACTAAGTTACAAAAACAAAAAAGGTGGTTCATTTCGCTTCGGTCGACATCACAAGTGATTTGTGTTCTGTTTAAAAAGAGTCGCCATTTTGTATGTAAAAGAGAGAGAGAGAGAGAGAAATATCACACCTGACCAACCGGAGAGTTTAATAAATAAAGCTTAAAAGCATTTCTGAATTAAAAAAACAAAATTAAATTAATTTAAGAAAAACAAAGAGACTATGATAAATTTTTTTTAATGGCCATCCATCAAGGCATATTGTGTTAAAAATTTATTATTTTCTTTTAATTACATGAACGATACAAGGGAAATTAATCATCATGAAGAGAATTTTCGGTATTTTCTTTAAATTAAAATGACATGAAATGTATTTTAAAACAAAGAATAATAAATTAAAATATTCGGAAACGGACGAGAATTTAAACCTGAAGAGAGAGGGGTTAAGTATTTAACTTAAATTGTATCATTAATTAATTAAAACAAAGTGTAATTATCGCGTTATCAGTAAAAAAATTTATTGGGGCTGTCATGAGTCATTAAAAAAATTGATTAATTAAATCAAACAATATTTTAATATTTATTATAATGAATAAATTAATAAAATCTTCTATGCCGTGTGGAAGCACAAGTCAAGGAATTCGAGATCTCATGGAAAATGTATTAATAAAATTTTTTTTTTAGTTTAGTTTTTAGTTTTTTTGAGGTCATTTAGATTATAGACTAAAATTATTTGATTTTAATAAGGGCCAGAAGCTCACCCTTTCTCAACGTTTCGAGGTATATTTAATGTCACTATTTATTTAAAATTATGTGTATTGGAAAAATTCAATACCGATGGATGCCCGTTGACGGATAGCCAGGGATGGACAAGATCGCGATCGTTCTGGATTTAAATATGAAAATCCGATCCGATCCATTATATTCGGATCTGGATCGAAATCATTTTTGCTCTCTGGATCAAGGATCGGATAGCTAATCCTTTTCGAAGGATTGGCAATTCTTTTTGCGATTCGGAAGGGCGAAGAAGAGAGGGGGGAGGGGTATGCAATTAATATATAGATTATTAATTATTTATTTAAAAAATACTTTCTCTCTCTAATATTTCATATATAGGGTAGAGAAAGTAAAAATATATTTTAATAAAAAATTATTTTTCTTATTTATATAAGCTCATTTAAAAAAACATTTCAGAACAAGACAGGAGGGGAGCGTTGGTCCCCCTGCCCCCCCCCCCCTTGGCTACGCTCTTGAATACATATATTCTTTTGATTCATCCAAATGCTTAAAAATTAAATCCGGATCGGATTTTCGAATCGCGAATCTGGATTTGCGGATCGGAACAGCGATCATATTTCTAAATCAGACCGGATTAGCTGATCGGATTGCTAATACTTTTGCAACAGTCGAATTGGTTTAGTGGATCGGATCGTCCGAATTACCTGCGGATCGGATTGCTATTCCTTTTTAAAGGATTTTGCCCATCCCTGCATATAGAACTCTTTTCTACTGGGAACCCCGGAGATTCATCAGCTCTAGGTCTTTTTTAAATTTATTTAATGTCTTTTTCGGCACCTGAGGCCATTTAGACCTATTTTCTAAATTAACTGGTCTCTAATATAATTTAGAAAAATTGTCATACCCTTCGAACGGAGAGGAAATCCCTGACCCTTAAGGCACAAGAGTTTTATCACTGCGCCTCAACAAATATGTGGATCCAAATCCTTCCTCCCCCCCCCCCCGAAATCCGAAAAAATAATAAATAGAAAAATTTATAGAAAGAAATATAGTGTTAAAATATTAAATTCAATTAGAAACTATAAAAAATATTTTATATTCTTTAAAATTTATACGTTAGTAAGGGGAGGGTTTATCGCTCTAAAAAGAAATTGATAAAATTAGAAAAAAAAAATTGAATTTCTTTCAAGAGAAAAAATAAATTAATTTAAACTTTTAATTGAGGTGAAAAAAATAAAAAAACTTCATGAGCATTTGTTTTCTGAGGAGGTGGAGTAATGCCCAATTTTGGGAAGATGCGTCCATCCGATGTGCGGTGCCCCAAATAAGGCCTGAAGGCGAAAAAATCAGACGTCCATATTTGAAACAAGCACCAGACAATCGCTTAATTAATAAATAAATAAATGATACGGATTTCATTTTTAATGGTCATCAAAGGGTCGAACACAATTATAAATACTCAAAGAAAAAGTATAGTATTGTCAGACAGATATGGAATTATTATTATAAAAAAAGAACAATATAGCTATATTTTTCACACTTCAATTTCGCACGAAAAAAGTGCGGACAATCAAAAAGGGAAAATTATTTTTTTAATTAACTTTATTATAATTAAAAAAAAAAAAAAAAAAAATTAAATAACATGCTATACATTTTTATTTTCTCTTACCTATATATCTACTCCCTCTGTCCAAAAAATAAAAGTCACATTTGACATACAAATCGGCCCTAAAAAAGGGTCCCATTTTAATTTAACAGTGTTATTCGAGATTAAGGTCAATGTTAGGGTTTCAAACAACAATACACAGCGTTTATCAAAGAAGACTTTATCCTTTTTGTTATTTTTCTACTCTTGATAAATTTTAAAAAAGCCCTCGTGCCTTGGTGTGGGGGTTAGCGTCCTGGCCTTTTGTACTAAGGGTCGCGGGTTCACGCACGACAAAATTAAATTAAAAAAACCAAATTTTTCAAATTTTCGGACAGAGGGAGTAATTATAGTATTAGGAATAATATTATGTCAAAAATTCAATGTCGAGATTTTGATCGAAATAAATATTTTGAGGTATCCTGAGTCCAAAATAGTGGGTCCCTTGGTCTCTGTGTAACGAATTTATGTATGAAGGAAATAAGATACGAGGTTGAAATTTTATATTTAAGTCAGGTATCCTCCCAGATAGATAAAATAAGCTTTTGAAACAAAATCAGCCAAAAAGTACTAGTATTACTAGTACTAGTAGTACTAATACTACTAATACTAATAGTACTTTACTGACTATACTTTTTCAGCTTTTTTATTTTTTTTTTTTTTATTTTAATCAATTAATTTTTAGATGTTCTTTAAAAAATATATTAATAAGGTTTTTCTAAAACATGTTTGAAGTACACTTTGCTGTAGTATTTTCCTAATGGAAGCATTCGTAGCATCTATGAAATGCAAATAGTCAAGTTTTGAACTAAGCTCCTATGGAAACTACAGTACATAGAATGTTTTCAAATATTTAAGATTTTTTTTTGGATATTTACGTATAAATCATTTTTTTTTTTTTAGCTAGCATATATTTATTATATTTTACTTTCTCTTACCCTATGTGAAATATAATTTGTATTATAGAGCTTAAATATCTAGTCATGGCTTGGGTCCCATGGGGAGGGATTGAACCCCCCCCCGTGGCTACGCCTATGGCTACAGGATATATACTGTATATATATGTCGACAGAAAAAAAAATCTGCTGTACGACCAGATTTTTTAAATTAGATGAAAAATTGAATATATCATTTTCATGTCAGTCTGAATGTAATTGAGTTATTTAGAAAATCGCAAATCATGAAAAATCTTTTTTCAAAACAATAAGAAAATTTTTTCAAAAAAAATATCTAAAAACATTTTTTTTTTTTTTTTTTTTTGCATACTTTCGACTCCTATTTGAAAAAAAAAACTAATAAAAAAATAAATGATCCACGAAGTCCTAAAAATATTCAAAAAGATCCCCCCTGTCATCTTCTTGATATCATTTAAATAAAATATTTTTTTCCATCTTGTAATTTATTATGATTATTCGTATATTTATGTTAGTGGGAATCAGTTTACATAAGAAGACGAGGTGAGTCAGTTATTTTGTCCCATTTCCATCCGAAAATGGGAGAAAAATGTCCGTCGCGTGGAACATGATCTCATGTTCGTTCGTTCGTTGTCCCAAGTATAAATCAAGAAAGACAATTGCAATTCTCTTACAGTTATTCGGCGATAACTTTTTATTTACTGTTCTCTATATAATAACGAAAAAAAAATTGTCTCCAATGCGACCCATTTCAGTATCTTCTCTTTTAGGTGACATTATTGGCAAATATCAAAAATCATTCTATTTAAAGTAAGATAGTTCCATTCTAGCTAATATCCATTTAATGACACCTGTATGATTTTGTTTTGATTTTTTTTCAAATTTAACGAAAATTTTCTTTTTCTGGGTTGATTATTTCGAAGACTATTCAGTTTTCAAAAATTGTCAAAGAATAAAAAACTAATTTATCATAATATGTCAAAAAAAAATTGAAAATTTCAAAATTTTTGAAAAAACTCTTTAGGTAAAGTACTACTTCCAAGTGACGAATTTACTACAAAAGTTGATAGAAATCTACAATTTTAGTGTAAGGAGTATAAGTATTATTCCAAATTCCATCGATCTGGCTGCTTGCGTTTTTAAGCAATCGTGTTCACACACACATACACACAGTCATAATGCCCAAAAAAATTTTTTTTTTTGACTCACAATTCAGGGAGGTCTAAAACGTGGAGAATCATCAAAATCTCGAAGTCGAATTTTTGAATATTACAATACTTTCTCTTTATACAAGAAAAAGTAAAAAATGAGCAGAGTAAATACTTAGTTAATAAAGTATCGAAAAAGGAATATTTTCTCCAGGGAATAGGAAAAAATATATCAATGTACACAAAATTACTCTTATATTCTGGGTAAATCATTAATTTCTCCACACCACAATATTAAATTCTTTACAGGAATATGTTATGAATTAACTGCAGATTAAACAGAATTGATGTTTTAGGACAATATTAAGGTGTGACAGAAGTGAGAAAAATGTTAAATATATTACAAATATTTAATGTTAAAGAAACAATATACCTCAATGCCCATCAAGGGCGGATCCAGAGGTGTTTCTTGGGGGGGGGGGTAATCTGGTGTGACTGATCGCACAGCACACTATTTTTTCTTAATTTCGGTAATTTAAAGGCGCATTCTGTACTTGTTTGCCAGAATATAAATACAAATCAAATTTTTAACTATTAATTTTTAAAATTTTACATTCAAAATACATTTTTTTCGAAAAAAAAGTATTTTTTCAAATCTCGGGGGGGGGGGGTAATTACCCCTTTACCCCCCCCCCCCTGTATCCGCCCTTGATGCCCATGGTTTCTATTTAATTAATGGAGATATGCCAGAGTATTTAAATGAAAAACTGTCATTTAATAGAGTAAATTTTCAATAAGGTTTTGTTTTAGAGATATAAGTAAGTTGAGAATTGCTAAATGTAAAAGTGCTAAAAAAACAAAAAACTTTATTACATAGGGGATTAAGTAATTTTAACTGACTCTGCTATTTAAGTTTTTTTTTAAATATTATTAGGTCTATTTGATGAATGTTTTTAATAACTAAGCTACATAATGAGCCTCTATATTTTAATTTATTTTTAACCTTATTTTTGAATTAGTATTCTATATTATATAATATTTGATTGATCAACGTTTGCAAATTTTCTATGCGGTTCAAGGTTGATTGTGATTTAAAAAATATTAACATGTACAAAGGCGAGTGAGAAGCCTTTTATAGGGCGGAGGTCTCAAGTCACGTCAGTCACGTATCACCTCTAAATGGTCTCACCGGATGACGGAGGGGACCAGGGGGTCAGGTGCCAATTGCATGGGAGATGTGACCTCTCGGACACGAGGACACCGAACTCTCCTTACCTTCTATTCTCATTCACTCATTCAAACATTTCTTCAAAGAAAATTGAAAAAACATTTTTCAAAATTTCTTTGGCTGGTGGAGTTGAGTGAAGGGAATAGGCGCTGGTAGAGGGCGCCACTTGTTGGAGGCCGCCGAGCAATCTCTCTCTTGTTAACAAATGTTCTTCTCTCTTCTGCTAAGGCTTATTAGTCGGCCTCTCCTTAAGGGGCAGACAGCCAGACAAACAAACAAATCAGCCAATCACTTTGTTTGCTTATTCAATGAATGACTGACATGAAGACAGGGAAAAAAATAGACATGATGTGACTATCATTTTTTATTAGGATAATTTTAATATTTAATGAATTGAGAAAATAAAAAAAAAAATTATTTTATTTATATCAAACCTAAAATTTCCTTTATTTATTTTAAATTATTTAATTCCTATTTATCAATTTACATATATTATCAATAGAACAGCGTGGGTTGCAAAAAAAACTGCCGGATCGCACAAAAAAAATTTACTTAAGTTTTAAATCAATACAATTGTTAATTTTTTAATTATATATATTTTTTTTTATTCATATAATTTTTTTGCAATTTTTGTTTATAAAATAAAAAAAAAGATATGGGAAAAAGTATGGGAAATATATCTTGATTTTTATTAAAAAATAAAATTTGTTTGGTAATTAAATCCTTTTTTTTTGGGTTCTCAAAAAACTTTAAAACCTCGGTCAAAAAAGTTTGGAAAATGCTGCAATAGAACATTGACATATGAAACGCCAAGTATCTGCCATCAAAGTAAACGTTAATTAATTACTGAAAGAGATTTATTTTTATTGAAATATTTTTATACAAAAATATTTGTTTGGCACCTAACGCAAAAGAGACAATACTTAATAGTTATTGTGTTTTCAATTACAATAAAAATAAATTTAAAATCACTCTGACCTCTGACCTAAATTAAATAAGTGAATGCGAATATTTTTTTAGAATTTATTTATTTATTTACAAATTCGAATTCAAACACTTTTACTTTCTCCTCTATTTTATTTTTTTTACTGGTTTAAGATCAGTCGAGGGTCATGTCGAGTCCTGAAGCTGAATATTAAAACAATCCTCACCCTCCAGTCCAAAAAATGGTTCAATTTTTTTATATCAGTTTCACAAATATTTTTAAACAATCTTTTTTTCATGACTTAATTAACAAGTAAGAGTAAGAGGCCAAGTCCCCACAGAAGGAAAATTTATCTTTTCCTCTTCCCTTCAACAAAATAATTGAATTTGGAGCCTGAGCTTAAAGCAGCTAAGCTTACTGAGTTGAAAGCAGCCCAGGTTCAAATCCACCTCATAGCAAAAATTCTATAGAGCCTCGCCCCGAAGGAGAAGAAGGAATCAATGAATCAATATATTTCCAAGAAACAGGATCAAAGTGACCTCAGTCACCTAAAATAAAAAGAAAAATCATTATTGCCAAACTTGGAGTAACAACAACATATCACACAATTTGGGGCACAAATGATTGAAGAATGAGAGAAATTAACTATTGAAGAATGAAAATAGTAACCCAATTTTACAAAAAGCTAAAGCGACATGTCAATGCGGGATTGTTCTTTGTATAGTTTGTTAATTTGCTATTTTATTGTTGAAACGCTCCCCTTTAATTTTGTTATATTTTGTTTGTTAGTATGTGAGATACGCTATATAAAATGCACCCAGTAAAAATTTTATTTTTTTGCCTGTTGATTTTTTTATTCTGTTTTGAGAAATTTGTCCTCTCCTCTCTAAGAGTAGTAGTATATAATATGCACACATAGAGATCCTGTGAAAATGTATATAATATAATAAGTGCCGGCTTCTCCCTTCTCCTTCTCCATTTATTCAAATTTGGTTGATGGCAAGAGGTAGTAAATAATTGTCCTCTCTTGCCCATATATTTCAAAGGCACGTGCCAAACTCACTTAAGAGATTTAAAAAAATGCACACGTTTCATTTGTCACTGGCCATTTGCCTACTTGGTCATCGGACAGACGGACACCTCATCGAGCAAACACGTTGACCAAGCACTCGTCAGTTGACTCGACTGGGAATCTATAATCAGATTACGACACAGTCATTTCAAGTGGAAAATTATAATATACAATAATAATATTAGAAAAATGAACCTTTGCATGTTTTTGATTGAAAATATTACTTTTTTTCGGCAGTCTGTTTTACATTCAACGCCTGTGTTTCAAAGGGAGTCCCCCCACCCCCACCCCCACCCCTTCCTATACCTATTTGGAGCACCTAATCACCATTTAAAAAAAGTAAAAACGTACATTTTTTTAATTTTAAGATTTTCGCCTACCATTTCTTGCTATGCAACCAAATACACATGCTTGCGCCTTGGATGCGTTTCCAAGGGTTTTTGGCCCGATTTAAGATGGACTCATCAATCTGCTAATAATAATAAATATATAAAAAATACAGTAGAACCTCGCTTAACGAACACCTCTCATAACCAGTAATTCGCATAACGAGCAAAACAAAAGAATGACTCGGATAACGAGCGATCATTAATTTTATTTGAATAAACGTTAAGCTTATAGATAGTATAACGTTTATTTTTTCGACATGGAACGCATTATCGTATTTTACATTTATTATTTAACAGATATGAGTAGGATGGCAGCCAGGAAAGAAATCAGACGTTTCGGACGCAAATCGAGCCCTTCCTCAGGACAATCAAGGGTGCGAGCGATTTGCGTCCGAAACGTCAGAAACCGTAATAAAATTAGATAAAGAATGATTAAATTTTTGTCTGATTTCTTTTCTGGCTGCCATCCTACTCATATCTGCTAATATTTCAGCCATCATCTCAATATTATTTATTATTTAATTTATATGAGAACGATTGTTTTGCATAACGAGTGTTTCGCTTTACTAGTTTGATATTGGACCGAATTATGCTCGTTAAGCGAGGTTCTACTGTATTTAAAAAAAAGCAAAATTTAGGAAGATATTTTGGTGACAAATTCCAATAATTTATGGCAAATTTTTATTTCAGAATTTTTTTTTCACTTATAGATATTGCATAAAAAAAGATTAAACTTTAGATAAATTAAGTATCCATTAAATTAAACGCTTTTATATTATATTATCTTTAGCTAACCTTTTAAGAGAAGAGTTATCGATTGGTTAATAAAATACTCATTAGAAAAACATAGCTATTATATTCTTTAGAATTTTCGTTTCTTCTACTGTGAATTTCTGAAATTAATGCAAAAACATAACATTAACACATCCAATCAGTAAGATAAATTTAATTTTGAAATATTTATATATCATTATAATAATTTCTGGAAACTTCCAGTAGCACAACTACAGTAGTAAGCCTATTACGTATAATTAGTTAAGCGAATCACACAAATCAAAGAACAAAAGTAAAATAAAAAATCATTTTTACTTTTTTATTTAAAAAATCTGGTGTGACTGGCTCACAGTACACTTAACTTTCTCTTACATTCGGTAATAGAAAGTTGTGTACTGTACTTGCCACACCATATTTTTTGTGTCGAGATATATTTAGTTGCTCTTAGCCCTTTAGTTCCAAACTTGATCACGCGATTATTCATAGATGGCGCTGAGTACTAATGCTTCCACATCAGTAAAGTGTACTTCAAACGATTTCCACGAAAAATTTCACTGATATTCTTTTTAAAGAGCATCTAAAAAATAGTTCATTTTTAAATTTTTTATTAGGTGGAAGGTTTTTTAAAATTTTTTCCCTTCAATTGGAAAAAAAAGGGAGAAGAAAATGAAAAACCAAGACAGGAACCCAAGAGGACAATTCCGGAGTGGGAGCCTGTAGAGCTCGGAGCCGGAGAAAAAAAAATGTATTACAAATAATTCTGGATAAATAAAGACTATTATTATTATTATTATGAATTTTAAGCAAATTCGTTGCAGCGAATTTTGAGAAAATCGCAAAAAACTGAAAAAGAACATCAGTAAAGTACTAGTATTTTTTAGCTGGATCTTCACGTTTTGAAGTCCCCTGAATCCAAAAAAGGGGGTAATTACCCCCCCTCCCCCGAGATTTGAAAAAAAAAATACTTTTTTTTCGAAAAAAAATTCATTTTTAATGTAAAATTTTAAAAATTAATACTTAAAAATTTGATTTGTATTTATATTCTGGCATCAAGTACAGAATGCGCCTTTAAATTACCGAAATTAAGAAAAAATAGTGTGCTGTGCGACGAGTCACACCAGATTACCCCCTCCCGAAAACACCTCTAGATCCCCTTGTGTTTCAATTTAAAGCATGAAGGAATTAGGTTGAAATTTTATATTTAAGTTAGACATCAACCTACGGCGTGAAAATAAGCTTTTGATCAAAATCGGCCAAAAAGTACTAGTTCTTTACTGATGTACTTTTTCAGTTTTTTTCTCAAAATTCCTCCAACGATTTTGATTAAAATTCAAAAATCAATTATTTTTTAGATGCTCTTTGAAATGTACTATTGAAATCTACTGAAGACCACTTTACTCTTGTACTTCATAGGAAGGATAGGAGAAATGGGTGCCATGGCAACAAAATATAAATATTTTCCCATGTTTATAAATTTTACATCTTGAATTCTAATATATCGGCGGAAACTAAATATATGTCGACACGAAAAATCTGGTGTGACAAGCACAGAACCAACTTTCGATTACCGAAGGTAATCGAAAGTTGTGTGCTGTAGCGACCATCACACCAGATTTTTTTTTGTTTATTTTATATAATAAATTAATATATCTAATAAATTAAAATTAAAGAGACCTTCTGGCTTCTGCTCAATGATGAGATCAGATTATTATTTTTTGATATTCTTTAAAAAATTTTTAGAGACAACATAAATTAAAGTTAGATGATACAAAGTGTGGTCCAGAAAGAAGGTTAATAAAATTCAGAATATTTTTTAAGACGACGACTCTCGAACGCACTAGAATGAGGAAATGTTGTCGGAAGCTTTTTTTTTTTATTTTAGGTTTTTTTTTATTTATTTTTTTAAAAGACGGTTCGTAATTCGTTCACCTGTTGAAAAACAGAAGAAGAGATGGGGGAGAGAGCTACTTGACAGCTGTCATTCCTCGAGAGACTCCCGGAGAAGCTGGAGATCCCGAAAGATAGTATTGTATTATTGGCGGCTCTCTCTTTCACCATATTTGGCGTTAATTTATCGCATGGCGCGTAAATATTTATAATCGCTCGCCGAAATTCCTGTCCGGGCGCCGCTCATCGTTTCATCTCCGCGCAATGGCCGTTCAACTCTGACCCTTTCTTTGCGCGCGTGCCTCTCTCTCTGTCTCTCTTCTCTCTCTCTTTCTTTCTCTCCTTTTTTTACTTTTTTTTTTTGCGGCTCCTCCTTTTAACCACCAACTGAACAAATCATCCAAGTTAAAGAATATTAATCTTTAAAAAAACGTCGCCAAATGAAATTTATTAACGTTATTAATATTTTTTTCTTATTTAATATTTCCATTTTTATTGCTCGTAACATCAGGGACCGGACTACTCATTAAGAACAAGAAAAACAACGAAAAAATTCTGTTTCGTAGAGAAATAAAAAAAATAAAAATTATTCTCTCTCTCATTTTAGATGAAGGAATTTTAAAATGTTAAGAAATTATTATTCGGTGGCTGTAGTGTAAACTGATAATAATATAATATATGATCAAAGAATAAAATTATTCCCGGATTTGCAATCTTATTTTTTCTTTTTTTTCTTATTTTTTTGTGATAATTGAATGATTCGTTCTAAATTTTAATTTTGCATAAATTATATCATACTAATGGCGATACGTTCAACACGCTGATCATCGGTGTCATTCATCCGAAGTTTCGCAGAGCTTGGTATTGCTTAACATTGCTAAATTTTTTCGCATGGAACGGGATGTGAACCCTAGACCCTCTGAGCCATAGGTTAAGGGCATAATTTATGTTTTATTTTTGATATGCATGCACTTTTATATATATTATATATTAACATATATAGGTAAGGGGCCATTCATTAATTACGTAAGGACAATTTTAGTAATTTTTGACCCCCCTACCCCCATGTAAGTATACATAAGATTTCTCGAACCCCCTCCCCTTTCTTACGTAAGACTTTATCTCGTTCTTCTAAATAATAAAATGTTTTTTTACTTTCTCGTACCTATGTATATATGTATATATATATAGAGAGAGAAAGTATTGGTTTCATGTCAAAAATTCGATGTCGAGATTTTGATGGATCTTCACGTTTTGAGGTCCCCTGAATCCAAAAAAAGTGGTTTTCGCGACATGGTCTGTCTGTGTGTGTGTGGGGGGGGGGGGGGGGTGGGGGGGTGGGTGGGTGTGTGTGTGTGAACAAAATATCTCAAGAACGAAAAGAGCTAGGAGGTTGAAATTTTATATTTAAGTTAGGCACCCCCATGGGACCGTGACACGAAGCTTTTGAACAAAATCGACCAAAGAGTACTAGTACTTTACTGATGCACTTTTTCAGTTTTTTTCGATTTTCTCAAAATTCGCTCCAACGATTTTTTTTTAAATTCAAAAATCAATTATTTTTTAGATTCTCTTTCAAATGTATATTCTCATTTTGTGATTGAAATCTTCTGAAGACCACTTTACTCTTGTACTCCATAGAAAAGATAGGAGAAATGGTTGCCATGGTAACAAAATATAAATATTTTGCCATACTTATAAATTTTACATCTTGAAAATCGAATGTACCGTACTGTCGGAAACTAAATACATGTCGACACAAAAAATCTGGTGTGACAAGCACAGAACACAACTTTCGATTACCGAAGGTAAGAGAGTTGTTGCTGCGCCAGTCACACCAGATTTTTTCAATAAGCAATAATAATTATTAAAAAAGAATTTAAATTATATTGTACACTATAAAATAAAGGAAACTATTGGGAATCCAAAATGAAATTAGATTCTTTGTATTGAATTTTGATTCAAAAAGTATTACGTAAGAATAAGTTTTACGACCCTCCCCCTACATAAGGACATGTAGAGATTTTCTTAACCCCCTCCCCCTCAAGATCCTTACGTAATTAATGAATGGCCCCTAAGAGAAAGTAAAAATAATTAAAATTAGTTCAATAAATTCTGCAGGGGAAAAATTGAAAAGTAAAATTTGTAATTATTATTAAGCGATAATGAGAATAGGATGATAATAGGCAGCCAGAATGAAAAGACTAGGAACCGACCGAATATTCGGTTTTGGTTACGGTTTCGGCAAAAAAGTAGCCGAAACTTGAGTCTTAAAAAAAAAGGTCAAATGATTTGCACTTGAAGGAGAAAAAATTTTTGTCTCCTAAAAAAAAAGGTAAAATGATTTTCACGGAGGGGAAAAAAATTTCAAAAAAAAAAAAATATATAAATTTTTTTATCGGAAATGCAAGTTTCGGTTTCGGTTACGGTTTCGGCCGAAACTAAGGCTGAGGCCGAATATTCGGCTTCGGTTTCGGTTTCGGCTGAAAATCTTGTTTCGGTCGGACCCTAGAAAAGACCCAGACGATGTTTCGGCCTGGGGTCCAAATCCGATCTAAGTGCGGAGTCATCCCAGTGAATAAGTGGTTAAGACTATTTTTTTTTTTACTCTTCAAGGCACAACTTTTAAAGTTTACAAAATTGAAGGTCTAGATTGAATTCTAAAACACACAACTTAATAACTATTGTACTATACGTCGACTATATTGCTGGCCTGATGATGTCCACGTGACGAAATCGATCGCCTATAGATTAAATAAATATTTTCACAAATAAAAATCTGTTTGCTTTCTTCAATCATCTTACCTCAAATTGTACAGTACTATGTTTAAAAACAGCTCCTGACCTGCTCATTTATATATAGGCCTACTAAGAAGAAAATATCTCCCCCCTTCTCTTAAGCCACTTTTGAACCAATATTGACTTATCCACTTATTCATTGAGATAACAGATTTATAGTATATAAAGAATTTACAGATATAATAAAGCCAACGATTAAAAAAAAATTCAAATAACAGAAATACCCGCTTAGAAATGATTTAGTTATAAAAATGCTTAGTGTATAGTGTACGTGTATGTTGAATTTTTTTTTATAATAAAATAATATCTAATTTAGTTTTTTTTTCTGCTCAGTGCAGCTCTCTTTCCACTCATTAAAATGATAATTATACAATAAGGTGGTCATTCTTTAATAAAAATTTTTACTATTATGAGCTCGGTAATTTTTCTACTGTTAAAATACGAAATTTTATAGTAGGACTATGTTCACTAAAATTTAAGAATGGGAGTGATTTGAGGAATTTACCCCCCCTCCCCCCAAGGAGTATATAAATTGTACAAATTTAAACAATTAATTAAATAATAATTAATAATTTGGCCAAATTTGAGTACCTATTTGTAAGTAAATTAAAAAAAAGTTTCTTGCCCACCCAAGAAAAAGTTGAAATGACGCCACTGGTTTTTTGTAGAATGGACAAAATGAAATATGAGAAAAAAACACCCCCTGGATTGTCGGCCCAGGGGGAGAAGGCTGTTGATCGCCTGAGGTCATCGGCACATGCATTTTTTTTTGTAATAAATCTAAAGTCCATAGTGACCAAAAAAGACTATAAATGAAATATAAAAAAAAAAAAAAAAAATGAAAAATGTATTGGGATCTATGGGAGAGGCGTGGCTTCACCTGGTGGCAAAAAATGAACTAGCCATTGTAGGATTGAATGGCTGAGCTGATACGCAAGTACACGTGTTTTATGAGACAAAAAGTTTAATTAAAAATAAAAAATGGGTGTGACGGTACAGGAAATTTGTAGGTTTTCTTCTGCCACACTTACTAATAGAAATTTTATTTGTGGAGACAATATTATTGATCCTGGTCATGTTTTAAAGTGAGTAATAGTAATGACAGTTTCAATGACAGACCAAATTCTTGCTTTCTGTTTACAAACAACAAGTTTACGAGAAGAATTTCATGAAATAAATGATCAAATTTTATAATAATAATAACAATTGGGATGGATGCTCGTATAAGGCTGGATTAGGAAGTACCTGCAAGCACATTTGGGGCTGTACTTATATTCTGTAACCGCTATTTATGATATCTGAAATGATGTTAGCCAAAAAGTGTTTGAAATATTTTATTGAATTAATAAATACAAGATAATTAAATGATAAATTAACTAAAAATTAATACCGGTAATTAAATATAAAATTAATAATTTTTTTTTTGTACTTACAAAAATAATTTAGAAGATTCAAAAAATATCACGTGTACAGACAAAAAATGTGTTTGGAGTGCACCACATAAATCAGCTCTTAAAAAAATACGATATGAGAGGCCTTTGCTCGAGCACAATTGTTTTGGAGAAAAACAAGAAAAAGATATAGGCAAAAATTAAAAAGAAGGCTTCAAAATCTGATAGATTGATTCTTCTACAATAAAATTATTTATAATTTTCACTATACTGTCTTTTTTTTGAAAGAATGAAATCGAACTGTTTCATGCTTAGATGCATGACTTTTACACCCATAAACACAAAATAGATACACATTACTTTTAATTTTATAAGGAGAAAATTTAATATTTGTGAATATATTAGTGTATGTATGTATTATTTATTAATCTAACAATAATGTTTACTCGTGGATTAAAACTTTTTTTTAAATAATGCAATTATATCAGATGTTTAAATGTTCTTGTCCCTTATATCACGTTAAACGTATGAAGGTTTATCCTACAATCGCTAGTTCGACTTTAAGCCACCAGGTAGCGTATTGAAATGCTAAAGATCCCAATACATAAAGGCAAGTTATATTCCGAGAAGGGGCGGCAAACTGACATTTATAAAATTTCGTTAAAAGAGATTTGTTGTACCAAAACCGAGAAGACAGCGAGTTTGTAATTATAAAATAAAGGGAATTTGGTAGACATCATAAAACACTTAGGGCCGGTTGCTTCATCCTGGGTGAGCTTGTTAGCCCCGACTTTTTTTGTAGTGCAGAAACCCACTTCAGTTTTATTTTTATAGTAAAATATACGATATTTCATCATTTTATTGCTAAAAGAAGTATTCTAGAAGTACATATATTTGTTATTTTACCTTAGATTCTACTTATTTTATCAATAAAATGATGAAATGTTGTATATTTTATAAAATATGTTATAGGCTAGGGCCCGCTTGCATCAGATCTCGTCGCCATATTTAGCCCTGAGTTAACCTCACTTTTGAGTAATTTCATATAGATATATGGGGAATTGGAGCCAAGGTCCGGGCTAAAGTTAGCCCAGGCCCAAAGGTGGGGCTAAGATTTAGCCCTGGGTTGACACGTACGAACATGTATTATGAACTCAAGCATCCTAACTTCACCAATACAAATGTAAAAAATAATATAAATGCAATCTTGAATCTACCGTTTTTTTTGTTATTATTCATTTTATGTCAATCAGGATTATACTCGTATATCCAGGATATATTGCAAGTTGTTGAATATTCTCCTAACTTCATCTAAGGCATTGCACATGTCTTGTTAATAAAACTATTTGTTTTCAAATTGAATGCAAATTGATAATAAATATTTATATGAATGTTTTCAGTTGATATTACTTCTTGTTAGGTGAAAATAAAAGGTATATTTCTTTTGAAATTATCTTTATTTGAGGCACACAGCTGGCAATTTGTCAAAATAGTTGTGAAGATTGGAACAATTGACTAATTGTTATGTGAAAACTAATAAATCTTGTTTATTTTTTTGAAAATTTTCAAATTTTAGCAGAAAAAAATTAAATTCTTATATTTAAATATATATTAATAATATTTATTTAAATTATGGGTGATAATATCAATTTTTATTTTTAATAATTTCTATAAGATGCCTTAATGGAGTTGCAAACTTCACAAACAGAACATGATTTGTTCCCCGGAAGAGGGTTTCTGCATTACAAAAAAAAGCCATTTAGCCCGGGGCTAACAAACTCACCCAGGATGAAGCAACCGGCCCTTAAGAGTTAGTTAAAGAAGAAACAGGGACGGACGGACAAACAGCAAATTAATTCGCTGACCTGACCTCAGGGGTCACCTGCTCTCTGTCCCCCCCAAGGATGATTTGTGGAGGTTTTTTTGGTTGGGCGCCTTGAGAAATTCTTTTTTTTTTAACGCGTTTTCTAAGCAAGAAATGAAACGCAGCCGTCGCCAATTGCATCTTCGCATGTGCATCTCTTGGATGCATTTCATGGCTGCCAGTCAAGTCAATTACGTCACGCCAAACGTTTATTGCTCAATTGGAAAATGACAGACACGCATTCTCTTTCTTTCTCTTTTGTCATAGATACTAATCGGTCTCTATCTATCCTTGATCATTCTCATAAATTTGTTTCAAAATCGAAGAATTTCTTAGCGTTATGGTGAAAAGAAAATTTGTTGTTAAATTGATTCTGTTTGGATTGGATATCAATCATAAATAATCGTTTATGACTCTGAAATTTTTTTTCAATAAATTATCAAGCAAGTGAACATTGAAGAAAGAAAGGACAACACCTTTTTGACAAATTGAATTCTTATTTCATTCTCAAAGTTCAATGGCGGGGACAGAATTTTTTAAAGGGGGAGGGGGCTAAATTCTAGTGTAGGGTCGGCGGAGAGGCAGTTGACATATAATTTTCAAGGTGGGTAGGTTAATGGGGTTAACTACTGATTTAGTTCGGATTTAAATCAGTATTAATAAAGAACTTTTGTATAGTATTGTAGTTGTGGCTGTTGAGTTGCATCAAGGAAGTGTTGCAGGAGCAGAGACTGGGAGCCAAATTTTTTATTGGGCCGACGTTTCTGTCTCGATAGAGACCATCCTCAGGGCCCAATAAGTGTCAAGGAAATATATAATTTGCATTAGGCAGCTATGTGTAATGATGCTCATCAGGTGAGAGATCTTTGAAATGGTTTGAAATCCATTTCAAAGATCCCCCACCTGATGAGCATCATTACACATAGCTGCCTAATGCAAATTATATATATTTCCTTGACACTTATTGGGACCTGAAGATGGCCTCTATCGAGACCGAAACATCGGCCCAATAAAAATTATTTTAAGAAAAATAATTGGCTGCCAGTCTCTGCTCCTGCAACCTTTCCTTGATAAACTTTTGTTTAATTATAATTTTAAGATTAAAATATTTTCCGTGCAAGGGGTGGGGAGGTGTCTGAGCCACCCCCTCCCTCAAGTATCTTGGCCATATACTGTAGACTTTAAACGATATTTATTTCTGGCATAATAATTTATTTATATTAATATAATATTAATTAATATAATAATAATAATAATTTATAATATTAAAAAAAGAAAGAGAATTCATGAAAAAACTCTTAATAATTATGAGATGGGGCGATAAGAAGATGAGAGGAGGAGGGCCGCGAGGATATTCATCACCATCTATTCTGGGGAGGGGGGGCGATTTGCGCGGCAGGAGGGGGGGGAGATAGAAAAATTAGAAAAAAATTGATTGAATTTTTTTTTAGGTTCTTTCTTGGCCGGCCCCCACCCTCATAAAAACTCTTAATTTTGAAATATAGCGGAGGTCCTGGTTCGACTCCAAGGGGTGCAATTTTGCTCAATCTTAAGCACAAACATATCTCGCAAATTTGCTATCTTAAACGATATATTGACTGGCTAATGAACAGTCTAATTGAGGGTTGGTTGACAAAATTTCATCCTTTTCAAACAAGGCTCTACCTAGTTCAAAAAAAATTTTTTTAATAAGGGATAAACATCTATTTTATCGTTTCCTGATGGAGGTCCGAAACGTTGTTGACTATTTCTTCATTCACACGGCTCCTCGAGAACAAAGAAGTTTTTTTTTTACCAAGTTTAAGGTTTTTGGTTTCCTTCTGGGAGATGAAATATTTCCCAAATTGTCAATATATTGTCCAACAATTAATTTAGAAAGGGTCGGCCGGGGGAGTAGTTAAAGAGGGCCGATAATAATTTGAATTTAAAATATAATTTAAACTAAAAGGTGTTTCGATATTTGCTTTATCTTTGTTTATTTTTTGCTACTCTATTAAATGTTGATAATTTTCAAAAAAGAACATATGATCATCAAAAAATTTTTTTTTTAGTCTTTACGGGATCTTATACCATATAGAATGAAAAATTTTATAATGTCTTGATCAATGGTCCCTAACATAAATAAAAAAAAAGTTAAAAAAAGATTATTGTCGATGTTTTAACTAACTGCACAAAATTATTTCTTCCCAAAAAAAGAAGCATTGCATTAAAATATGACAATTTCGGACTACAAAAACTCAAAATCAAGAATTTTTGAGTTGTGGGCCTAATGTATTCAGCAAGCGATTTAATTATCTACACAACACCTAACCACGGACAGACATAATCCAAAATATGAATTTTTTTTTCTTATTCTGCGAGGTCTAAAGGGCGAGATCGAATTTTTTTGACTGTTTTATTATTTCGTATACGAAATAATCAAAAAATATACGAAATAAATTTATGTACAATATAATTAAGGTTATTTATAGAACACACCCTTGGTTAATTCACTAAACTTGAATTAACTGGCTTCGAAAAATATTGAATTTCAATTTTTAATAAATATTCATACTCGTATAAAGACCCTCATGAATTATAAAAAATTTGACTAACAAGTAAGACCTCAAAAGAATCTCTAGGTACCCAACCTCTTCAACCCAACTGTACCCCACCGCGCCACACTTGAGGTTAATAAAAAATATTAGCGGCTCCTTGCGCCATCCTTCTTTTTCCCCCCTAAATAAACTAGTACCTGCCCTGCCTTGCATATCATTTATTTTTTATTTTGTAACAGATCAAATTTTTTTAAAATTCTGTAAATTTTTTCCCAATCATTTTAAAATTTTTAGCTTTTTTTTTAACAATTTTTTATTAATTTACAAAATTTCACCCCCCACCTAGGCCTTACCCCCGCCCCCCTGGGGCCCGGGGCACACCGGTGGGAACCACTGCTCTAGGTTATTATAAATTTATTATTATATTTGTTTAATTCTATACAATTAAAAAAAATTTAAAGTAAATATATAGAAGCCAAGCACTTATCCAGGGGGTGCACCTCACACCCAAAATAGTAAAATTTTTAGTCTGGCTTGATAAAAACTCACCACTCAAGGGTTAATAATTATAGTAAAATTTAATAACTATAAATGGCAAAAATCAATCGCCAGGGGAGGGGGAGGGAGGGAGGGGGTGTGACGTCACAGGTGCACATTTCTCCAAGGTTGCTATGTTTTTGCTCCTCCCACACGTGGCGGCCAATAAAAAGAGGCTGGGGCGTGTCCAAACGCCCCCCCCTCCAGTGCCATCCCCCCTAACACTAACACTAACGCTAAAACGTTATTCTTCCTCATTAATTGTACAAACTCATTCACTCATTCTCTTTCTCTTTTTATCATTAACATCAAAGCTCTCCGCTATTATGACCATCCGTTCATTTGGATTTTGCTTAAATCATCCTAACATTATTTATATAAATTCCTTTTTTTCATTTATCAAATTTTATTTGTTATTTTATTGATTCTAGATATTAATTTTTTTTTACGATTTAATTTTTAATTTAAAAAAAAATCTGGTGTGACTGGTCGCACCAGATTTTTTGTGTCGACATATATTTAGTTTCCTGCGATATACATGTATTATATAGATGATAGATGTAAAATTTATAAACATGGGAAAATATTTTATAAACATGGGAAAATATTTATAAACATGGGAAAATATTTATATTTTTGTTACGTACCATGGGAACCCATTTCTCTTATCACTTTCCTATGAAATACAAGAGTAAAGTGGTCTTCTGAAAGTTTCACTGGCAAAATGAGAATATACATTTCAAAGAGCATCTAAGAAATAATTGATTTTTGAATTTTAATCAAAATCGTTGGAGCGAATTTAAAAAAAAAACAACTGAAAAAGTACATCAGTAAAGTACTAGTACTTTTTGGGCGATTTTGATCAAAAAGCTTATTTTCACGCCTCAGATGTTTCTCGAAGTGGGGGGGGGGTAATCTGGTGTGACTGGTCTCACAGCACACAATTTTTTCTTAATTTCGGTAATTTAAAAGGCGCATTCTGTACTTATTTGCCAGAATATAAATACAAATAAAAATTTTTAACTATTAATTTTTTTAAATTTTTACATTGAAAATAAATTTTTTGTCGAAAAAAGATTATTTTTTAAATCTCGGGGGGGGGCAATTACCTCCTTTGCCCCCCTTGTTATCCGCCCCTTATCGAAAAGTCAATTGAGAAAGATGAAAAATGACTAGATACATTTTTTAAATTTCCCTCTTTCATGTTATTAGATGAAAAAGTTAGTCAAAACCATTCATCATCTAATTATGCGACATAAATATTAAAAGATAACAAAAATATCAAATTAATGGGTCAAATAGAAAAGGAAAGAAATTAGAAGAATCGATAGACGATAGCACTATTGACTGTTGAATGGAATAGATTGAGAAAGTGCGCACGCGTAAATCCGGGAGCCTTTCATAGGTTTGAGTGCACTGTGTGCAGTCGCTAGGAAGCCATGTGCCAGGTAAGAGACAGACAGACCACAAACGAATAGATCACCTAAAAAAAGCACCTGCACTGGGACAACTTCCCATTCACAGAACAACATGCGATTGTGTCATCGAGCCACCCTCTCACAAACACACCCACACACACACACGCTTTTACTTACACATGCACTATATTGATTACTAAATAAAATAATAATTGTGCCTGGATAATTTCCAAAACAAAGCCGGACAAACTTTTATATTGTATATTGTTTGATTTTTTTTAATTTGCAGTCTATCGGC
>JAKCPI010025379.1:0-13251 GCA_023213315.1 Euborellia annulipes | reverse complement strand
TCTGGTGTGACTGGCGCACAGCACACAACTTTCTCTTACCCTTCGGTAAGAGAAAGTTGCGCACTGTGCTGGTCACACCAGATTTTTTGTGTCGAGATATATTTAGTTTCCCATAGCACCTTAGTTTCAAACTTGCATTTTAAATGTTGACTGCTTGAAATAAACTATGGTTATTTTTAAAAATTTTAATCTCATATTTGGACATTTTATACACAATAGAGAATCGTAAATAAATACAAAATTTCATAAGAATTGGAAAAAAAAATTTTAAATGCCTAAAAAGTTTCAAAGGGGACCCCTTTTTGAATCGAAATTAACATACAAATCCCTATAGGAAATTAACATTAGGCCTATGAGAGAAGGCGGAGAGACAGGCGATAATGTTTGCAAGTGAGAGAGAGAGAGATATATATGTTTTCTCCTAAGCAATTAAAGACACAAATAAATGGGAATTTAAATAATAATTGATTTTTAATCTAATAAAAAGAAAAAGATTTAAATTCCGTTACCATGGCAACCATTTCTATCTTTCCTATGAAGAACAAGAGTAAAGTGGTCTTCAGAAGATTTCAACGGCAAAATGAGAATATACATTTTAAAGAGCATCTAAAAAAATAATTGATTTTTGAATTTAAAAAAAAAATCCTTGGAGTGGAATTTTGAGAAAATCGAAAAAACTGAAAAAGTACATCAGTAAAGTACTAGTACTTTTTGGCCGATTTTGTTCAAAAGCTTATTTTGAGCGTGTGGGAAGGTACCTAAGTTAAATATAAAATTTCAATCCGGTAGCTCAATTCCTTCATGCTAAAAGAACAAGAGTAAAGTGGTCTCCAGAAGATTTCAACGGCAAAATGAGAATATACATTTTAAAGAGCATCTAAAAAATAATTGATTTTTGAATTTAAAAAAAAATCCTTGGAGGGAATTTTGAGAAAATCGAAAAAAACTGAAAAAGTACATCAGTAAAGTACTAGTACTTTTTGGCCGATTTTGTTCAAAAGCTTATTTTGAGCGTGTGGGAAGGTACCTAAGTTAAATATAAAATTTCAATCCGGTAGCTCAATTCCTTCATGCTAAAAATCTGTCCACACATACAGACACACGCACACACACACACACATACATACACACAGACCAATTTGCGGGACCCACTTTTTGGACTCAGGGGACCTCAAAACATGTATATCCATCAAAATCTCGACATCGAATTTTTGACATGATCGCAATACTTTCTCTCCTATATATTTCATATATAGGCTAAGAGAAAGTAAAAAAGGGATAAAAAGACTAAAATCTAAAATTCACATAGATCGATTAAGGTTGTACGGGTAGTACCCCGTAAGGCATAATAGAATCTAAATTTTTTAAAAGAAAATGGAAAATTTGAATGCATAAATTCATGATTATAATTTTGTCGTGATCTATCATTGGATTAAGTTAATAATTTCATTACCAGAAACATTGGCGTAGCCAGAAACTTTTGATGGGGGGGGGGGGGGGGTTCAAGAAAATTTTTTCAAACATTTAAAAAATGTAAGATTATTTTAGGGTACTTATAAATCATTTTGGTTTTTTTTAGTTAAAGTAAATTATTATATTTTACTTTCTCTTACCCTTTATTATAAAGCTTAAATGTCTAGTTATGGTTTGGGTCCCAAGGCGGGGGGGGGGGGTTGAACCCCCAAAACCAGGGGGGCTATGCCTATGACCAAAAATAATAAATTAATGAATTTTGACTCAAGTATTTTTGCACATATAGATCTGGCAACATTTGCATTTAACAGCTGATTATGTTGATCTTGCTGTTGTATTTTATTTATTATATTACAATGAGTAATGCAAATCAGTTTATAGACAAAATGGAGAAAAAAAATGTCGTCAATTTAAAAAAAAAAATGTAAGTGAAAGCGTGAAACACGTTTCATTTTATGAGACGTTGCCACACTGGTCTGAGTCCCGTGACTTCCTTATTTTTAAATATGACCGACTGACATTTTGGTGAATTTTTTGTCTTAAAATATTTTTAAAAGCCTTCGTAAGAAAATTTTGATTTTATTTTTAACGTATTCTACGGAAGTTAATTGATAAAAATAGAAGTTTTTTTTTTTTAAATCTTTATCAGGAGTGTCTACATTATTCCATATGCGTGCGTTTCTTCTACATTCCCTTCATGTTGAATTTCAAATTTTTTAATAATTAATTACACGATAACGTCAGATCTACTTCAAAAAATTATCTTATACGGATATGATAGTGATTAATAACATATTAAAAAATTAGCTTTTAATCTCTATAAGTGTCTTAATGTACGAACAAGAAGGAAAAAATTATGGCAACACCACATTGTAATATTAATTTAAAAAGTAACACGCTTATAAAACAGAAATAGTAAATTAAGTAAGGACTAGTGGAAGCATTAAATGTTTTATGACAATTTCGAACGAAAAAAAAAGAAGTATTTTTGAGGAATGTTTAATTAAGAGCCCTTAAGGGATAAATTACACGTTTACAAAAAAAATAACACCATCTGAAAGATTAAGGGAAGATTTATAGTAGCCTATGATTAAGAATAAACTAGCCCCTTTTCGGTGAGCATTGCCCCATTTCCGCTAATTTTCCAGTTAATGAATTTAAATATACATATCTAATCCATTGGTGCCCGTTTGCACCAACACATCTTTAAGCTCATCTTACATCTAACAATTGAATTTGAAATGAGGAAATCGGGTCTTAAGATGACTCCAACGCATTTATAATAATAATAAGATATATTTATTTAAAAAAAAATATATTCTATATGGACCCTGTTTCGCATTAGTGTGTCAAGCGCCAGCTACCGAGATTTGAGAAAATTAACATTAGTTTTTTTTTTTTTCCATTGGATTATATATATAATTTTTTTGTCAATTGTGCAAATAACATTAAATATAAATTTTTTTAGGACATATTTCATAAAAAAAAATACTATTAATTAAAGCATTTGAAACAATATTCCGTGCTTAACTTAATTTTTTTGGCGCTTGACACACTATTGCATAACAGAGTCTATATATCAATTGGCCCTCGGAGCTTGGTGTAGGGGTTAGCGTGCTAACCTCGTATACCAAAAATCGCGCGTTCGGACCGATGATTTTATTTAAGCCATTTGGATTCCAAATGGCATAAATAAGAAAGCCTGGACCTCCATTAGATATATTAAATATACGAATAACTTATCGTTTAAAGTCTTATATGGTCTAAGTTGCCGAAAAGACTGTGTGAGTGTGAGTGTGAATGAGAAAAAAGTGTGAGTGTTTTTTTTAATAAAAAATATATATATATCGGCGGGAACTAAGTGTATCTCCACACAAAAAATCTGGTGTGACAAGCTCTAACCTTCGGTAATCGAAAGTTGTGTGCTGTCACACTAGATTTTTTAGGTTATCAAGGGCTCAAGGCGAGCTTAAAGTTTTAAGATGTGTTGGTGCATGAGAACCACAACCCCTCGCTTATCTTCAAGTCATTTAAAATTTCATTTCTTTTGCTACCAGAGGATGTTAAACACTCTGGTTTCTTGGGATAAATCGTGTTTAAAACTATTTTACGTGTAAAATGAGAATATAAATTTCAAAGAGCATCTAAAAAATAATGAATTTATGAATTTTAATCAAGATTCTTGGAGCCTATTTTGAGAAAATCGAAAAAAACTGAAAAAGTACATCTGTAAAGTAGTTCTACTCTTTTATTTAAAAGCTTTTTTTTCACGCTTCAGGGAGGTACAGTGAGCGCTACAATTAAGTCCCCACTTGATAGCTTTAACCTTAAGTATATGGTATAGTATATGGTGAAAAGTAAAATAATTTTAATGACCGAAAAGGTAAAACGTAAAATCTGGTACAGATGATTGTATTTTACCTTTTCAATTTTAAAATTATTTCACCAATTACCATATATTTAAGGCCAAAGCTATCAGGTGGGGAATTAATTGTGGCGCTCACTGTACTTAACTTAAAATATAAAATTTCAACCATATAACTCATTTTCTTCATGTTTTACTTTGAACACACACACAGACAGACAGACAGACCTTTTGTGGGCTCAGAAAGCATCAAAACGTGTATTTCCGTCAAAAATTTTGATACGATCACAATATTTTCTCTTTATATATATTTTCATATATAGCCTAGTAGGTCGACAATAAAAATTTCCCTACATTCATATATATTTATTTTTTCTCTTCCCCCTCCCCCCTCCACTCCCCTTCCCCTCCTTCTTTTCCTCCCCTAACAAGTGGCAGTTTTCCAATGTAACGATTTTTAACATGTTTTTAATGCTTCATTGCTCATGTTCAATCTTCTATAAAACAAAGAATTTTTTTTTTTTTGTTTTTTGATTTTTTTTTTTTTTTAACTAAATTCTCAATCAATTGAAAATTAATCCTTTAGAGAGATAATAACCATATCTTTTTTTTCATTCGTTGATAAACTTCCCCTTCTCCCCCTCTGCCCCCCCCCCCCTTCTCTTTCTCTCTCTTTCTCGCTTTATTATCAGCTAATTTCAGGGTCAATAAATTTTGACTTTATTCCCATTAAATAGAATTATTATTATTATTATCGCAGACATTATGTTTTTATTTTATTTGAAAAATTACACTTTTTTATTGTTATTAGATTCGATATAGGCAGGCCTATTTGATATTAATTATTGCACTAGACCTAAAATAAATTTACAAGATAAGCCGAGGGGTGGGATAACGTTTCTTATATATAAATAAATGGTAAAGGTGTGAATTAAAAGATTTTAAGGTTGTTCGGACAATAGCCCATAAAGGTCACACAAATCAGGCACGTCCCCGTTCCGTCAGTTCCCATTAGTATCAGTCACAAAAAATATTTTGACTGAAACTTGCCGGTGACTGAACTGTAACGTGACTGATGTGTGTGAATCAACTTTGTCATAATAAAAACTAAATTTTTTTTTATATAAAATTAAAAATTTGAATGCATAAATTCATTATTATAATTTAGTCGTGACCTATCATAATTTTTATTTTGTATTAAGTTAATAATTCGATCAACTATAACAATTTTGTGAGTGTTTATTTGTTGGCCCGAGAATCACCTTTCCCTGGTGTTAGCGAAACATTTGGTCCATTTAAAACTCAACTACTTTGTTAAAGATGGAAGCTTTATTGTATATAAAGGATAGCGCTGGAGATTCTGGAGCCCAGAGGTGGTTTGGTCCACCAACAAATAAACATACAAATGTGTTAAATAAATCTATGACTTGCCAAGTCTGAATCAAGCGAGATATTCATTGAAATATTAAATATATAGTTAGGTCTCGAAAAGTATTTAAACTTGGCTCGTGTGAACGAAGTAAAAAATCACGTTATTCACCTCCAGTAGCATAGCCAGGATTTCTGCTTGGGGGGGGCCCAAAATTTTTATTACCCCCCCCCCCCCTTCTCCAAGAAACTTCAAGTGGAGAAATTTTTTTTAGATAATATAATAATTATAAATAAAAAACAAATAAAAAAAAATTTTTTTTTTCTTGAAATAAAAAATAATTTTAATACAAAATTCGTAAATATTAGAGATTTTTTCAATTATTTATAAGTTTTTTGTTAGTTTTTAGAATTTATGAGAGTTAATAAAATTATTATTTAAAAAAAAAAAATCATTAGGGAAAACATTAGGTATTTTTTTGCTTTGGAGAAGGCTTTGGGGGGCCCGGCCCCCCCCTGGGCCCCCCCCCCTGAATACGCCACTGTTCACCTCCGAGTATTAAGATATTAACAAAAAGTGATTATACTAAGAGTTGAGATTATTATCATTAAATCATATGTTCTGCAAAAACTATGCAAACAAAGATATCTGCTCAAATTCTAAGACTACCGTAACTTGTAAGAGTAACAATTGTAAGATGTATTAATAATACAGGAGGCTCATGGCTAATGGGATAAGCTGCGGATTACGAATCTAGAGTTGCTATACAACTCGGGTTCAAATCCCACTTGGCGTGAAAATTTTCCAACATTGCCAATGTCTCCGTCGTCTCTCTGTATTTGGAGTTTGTCTCTGTTGAGAGATGTAAAATAAAAATAAAAAATAATAATAATTACTGTATTACTTTATCTTACCTATATATAAACTATTGCATTCATGTTAAAAATTTGATGTCTAAATTTTGACTAAAATACACGTTTTGAGGTCCCCTGACTGTTTTTTTGCAACATGGTCTGTCTGTGTGTCTATGAACAAAATATCTCACGAATGACAAGATCTACGAGGTTGAAATTTTATATTTAAGTTAGATACCCCTCTGAGGCGTGAAAATAAGCTTTTGAACAAAATCACCCAAAGAGTACTAATTCTTTACTGATGTTCTTTTTTCTTTTTTTGTCGATTTTCTCAAAATTCGCTCCAACGATTTTGATTAAAATTTAAAAACAAATTATTTTTTAGATTCTCTTTAAAATATATATTCTCATAAATTGATGTTTTTTGGCTGTGGAGATTTACTCAGGATTCGCAGGGACTTTGCAGCCAGGAGATTAAATAAAAAAATCTTTTATTTAATTTTTATTTGCCGACGTTTCGGTCGCCAATCACGACCTTCATCAGGGCAAATATTGTTAATTATACACGATCTTAGGTATCTTATTATTCATTGCAATTAAACACAATTTCTTTTTAACTTTGATATGTACAAAATGTTATCATTTACTTGCTGCTCGGAGGTCTCTTATTCATTCTTATTATTTGAATAAGAGACCTCCGAGCAGCAAGTAAATGATAACATTTTGTACATATCAAAGTTAAAAAGAAATTGTGTTTAATTGCAATGAATAATAAGATACCTAAGATCGTGTATAATTAACAATATTTGCCCTGATGAAGGTCGTGATTGGCGACCGAAACGTCGGCAAATAAAAATTAAATAAAAGATTTTTTTATTTAATCTCCTGGCTGCAAAGTCCCTGCGAATCCTGAGTATATATTCTCATTTTCCTCTTGAAATTGTTTGAAGACCACTTAACTCTTGTACTTTATATTATGGTAACAGAATATAAATATTTTCCCATCTTGAATTTTAATATATCAACGGAAACTAAACATATATGGACATAAAAAATCTGGTGTGACAAGCACAGTACACAACTTTCTTTTATGTAAGGCAAGAAAAAGTTGTGTGCTGTGCGACCAGTCACACCAGATTTTTTAAAAACAAGTTTAGCAAATGCAAATGCAAAGTACTAACTGCAAATGAATAAAATGTAATGATTAATTACTAAGCTAAAAATTATCAAATGATTGATATTTGAGAGGAGGCCATATAAATAAATAAATATGAGTTATGATATTCAAATACAATGAAAAAGTTAGTTTTAATTCGTTCTATATCCATTAATGAATGAATCATCTCTTCTCTCCCATCTGTTTCCATTTTAATTCATTTATCAAAATACTAACTTTAAATTCCTAAAACAACAAACTGTTGACTTTTTATACATCACATTGGGTGTGAATATTTATATCGTTTTGTTTGGTTGCTGAAAGGTAGGCAACGCAAATGAACTATTCTTCTTCTAGTTTTTTTTTTTTTTTTTTTTTGGGGGGGGGGGGCCCTATTACTAAGTAGCCCTGGAACCTGTCAAGTCTGTCTGCGGCCCTGTATATAGGCCTACGACAATAAGATTGTTTAAAATAATAAAACTGCTTTATTATTTACACTTTACTTCAAATTAAAATTAGGCATACAATGAAAATGTAAAGGGGGGCGATAGGTGTTAGTCAACCTCCAGAAAGGGGCGATGGGTCAAAAAAGGTTGGGAACCACTGTGCTAGAAGCTAGTTATATTTCAATTTATTGATAAACCAGGGTCGACGTTTCGTCATTCGCTCTCTGTCCATGGTATGATAATAATAAAATTTGAGGCATTATCATGATTAAGCTACTTACAATTGTGTATGCCCAATATAACTTAACGAGGATTATATATATTTTCAGACATTAACCTGGCCCTGAGGATGGTCCCATATGTGACCGAAACGTCGGCCCTGGTTTGTTAATAAATTGAAATATAACTAGCTGCTAGCTCATTCATTTTTCCTATTTGATTATCAACACTCTTCTACTGTATATACCTCCTTCAAAAAAATATTATATACTTTCGTGGTATTCTGTGTACTTACAATATTCTAATCTTCTTTTGAAATTATAATGAGGGATGCGCGGAGAGGGATCGCTGGTGTAGCGGGCTAGGGTCGGCTTCTACAAAGAAGATCCATGTTCAAATCCTGGTCAATCGAATGATAGAAATTTTGGCTAATCTTTAGAATAAAGTGCCAGGCCACCTAGAGGGCGCTGAGGTGATTCATTCGTGATTCTTTCGTTCTTCTTTTTATGATTCGTTCTCACTATTTCATTTTTATAAGAAGCCATTTAATATAAATCTCACTATATATTTATAAATATAAATATAAATATTCATCTCCCCGGCCTCTAAGATATATTTTTACATTCATCTCCTGGGCGAGTTATTATTTTGTGTTGTGCTTTTTTAATTAAATTTTTTTTGGCCATTTTGCCATTTTTGTTGTCTGGAATTCCCATTTTTGTCTAGCATTTGCTTTTATTATCATTTATCTAAGTTCCACAATGAGTGAGAGAATTGATCTCCTTTTTTTGACCGATTTGTATCGAAAGCATGAATCTGGAATGGATGGAAAATTGCAAGTATTGAAATCTTGTATGGATCTTGGTTTGATTGTGAGAAGGATGATGAGGAGAGGTCAGAATAAGGTAAGAATCGTTTTTTTTAACAACTTGCAGGGGTCTCGACCTTCGGTTCTTTTATTTTTAGAAAAAAATTCAAAACAACTAGGGAATTCTCGGCTTTACTTTTTTGGGTTTTTTCTTTCTCCATTGTAATTTAGATGACAAAAACCTTGCGCCTGACCTATTCTGATTGATATAAGTAAAGAAATTAATTAAATAGAGTTGAAAATATAAAAAATAATTTTATCGAAAATAGTTTGTTTTTAAAAATATTGAACGATAAAGGAGCCAACTTCATGTTGTATTAAAAGTTAAAGTATTCACTGACTTTTTTTTTAGTAGAAAGGCTTGAGTTTGCTACTCTTATTAAGAACATCTTTGGGTCCGCGGGCCACCGATGGAGGCCCGTGTCTTTTGGTAAATAGTAGGTTCTGTTTTAAATAAAAAATATCCATCCAGAATATTTTAAAGAAGTTGCAGGGATCCCTTGTCCGAGAGCCGCCGGAGGCGCTCGGAGACCTTCGGTTAATTAAGGTCGGTTCTGTTTTAGATTAAAAAATATTCATCCAGAATATTTTAAAGAACTTGCAGGGATCCCTTGTCCGAGAGCCGCCGGAGGCGCTCGAGACCTTCGGTTTTAAGTTCGGTTCTTTTATTTTTAGAAAAAAATTCAAAACAACTAGGGAATTCTCGGCTTCGGTTCGGTTCGGTTTGGTTCGGCTCGGCTCAGTTCGGTTCAAAA
Source organism: Euborellia annulipes (assembly GCA_023213315.1). NCBI lineage: Eukaryota > Metazoa > Arthropoda > Insecta > Dermaptera > Anisolabididae > Euborellia > Euborellia annulipes. The sequence continues at coordinate 3,746 of JAKCPI010025379.1, read as the reverse complement.
CCATCCAGTTAGAAGCGATTCGGTAGCTTTTAAAAAAAAATTTTCGGGCCCGAAGGGACCGAAAATTTATTTTTAAGGGCTACCGAATAGCTTCTAACTGGATGGTTTCGAACCGAACTGAGACGAGCCGAACCGATCCGAAACCGAACCGAAGTCGACACTAGTGACAAAACAACTTCAGGGGTCACGACCTAATTGTTTCGGTCCTTCGGTTGCAGTTCGGGTTCCTTCGATTAAAAAAATTTTTAAAAAACTAGGGAATTCTCGGTCTTAGTGACAAAACAAATAGCGCGCCTAAATGAAAAGAACGAAAGAATAATGAATGTTGAGCAGGGGCGGATTAAAAAAAAAATTATTCTTTGTTTTTTTTTTCAATTATCAACTGAAGTTAGCTCCTTTATCATTTATTATTAAAAAAAAAAATAATAAACAATTTTCGATAAAATTATTTTTTATATTTTCAAATCTATTTAATTAATTTCTTTACTTATCTCAATCAGAATAGGTCATGCGCAAGGTTTTTGTCATCTAAATTACAATGGAGAAAGAAAAAATCCCAAAAAAGTAAGTAAAAATATATATTGAAGAACGAAGAATCATGAATGTTGAGCTAATGTCTAAAGAGTGAACTAGTCAGTCAGTGCGAGGGCTGGCACTTTATTCTAAAGATTAACCGAAATTTTGATTGAAGGACATTCATTGATGAGAGCCATTGATGGTGTAACTAGCAACTCGTCAAACAGCGATGATAATTTCACTTAACTCCTCCTCCTGCGTTCATTTCTAGCTAGTGAACTAATCCTAATTTCTGGTTCCTTTTATCCAACCTCTTCTATGCTAGGGAGGATGTCCTAGTTCACGTCGGGGTCACCAATGTAGCGGAACACAATAAGACGGAAATAGGTGATGATCAGTTTATTTAAATATTTTTAATATAAATATAAATATAAATATTTTTTATAACAAAACTCAATAAATAAAACATCATCTCCAAGGAAATAAATTATAAATTATAACAATTGCATTTTGCATTAACAATTGCAATCCTACCACAGAGGGACTCCCTCAGCACCGGCGTATAGCCTACTCCTTTCTAAGAATCCATCACTGAGAGGGATTTACGTCCCTTCCAGAGGACGGAATGTCACAGCAACTCTTTCTCTTCGTAGAGTTGCCTGGGGACTATTGTGATGAAATCCATTATTCCAATCCATTGATTGATTGAAGATTTGTTTACATGAAAATATTTGTATTTAATGAAAAAATCCCTCAAGCCCAGGATTTGAACACGGTAGAAGTCGACATCTTAGCGCACTACACCAGTGAGACCCAGCGTTTTATGAGACCTTCCAGAGCAAGGTGCATCTTTAACATCGAAATTACCATAACTTAATCGACGAAATCAAAACTCCGCATGATTGACATTCTTATTTAAGCCATTTTGTATCCAAATGGCTTAAATAAAATCATCGGACTGCCTGGGGTTCGAACCCGCGACGCTCGGTATAGAAGGTAGGCAGGCTACCAAATACACCAAGCCCGGGGACAGCTCTAGGGCTGTAAAGAATAATAAGAAAATTATTATTATTCCATTCCAATTCAGTGCCTGTTTGAGGATTTGTTTACATTCATAGAATACACAAATGCAAAGAATAGGTAAATATTTCTCTATACATTTCCTATAGGGGAAATCGTAACTTTAGGAATTAATAACTCAAAAAGTTATAGGAATTTCTGGATGAAAATAATTTTCCTGTAATCCCTAGAAGGTCGTCTTTATGCATATAAAATTTCATTTCAAAATTCCAACGAGAAGTTGATCAAACAGAGCGTGTCAGACAGACGGACATGAACGAATTATATATAGGTCTATATAGATTATTCATTCATGTGATGAATATTTTATTTTTTAAATAAATTAAAAATGTTCTCATATATCTAAACCCCTTTTCTAGCAAACGAACTCATCGTTACCATTTACGGGGGAAAAAAAAAAAAAAAAAATTGAATCTTGTTATTAAAAATATTCCCTCTCACACACACACCCAGAAGGCTGACTGGTCGTTCGTTCGTTCGTTCGTTCGTTCGTTCGTTGGTGCGATCGAACAGTGGCGCCAATTACTTTCTCCTCTCTTTCTCTTTTATTCACTCACATAGAGAGAGAGAAGAAGAGAATGAGCAAGACAGAGAAGAAGAAAACTTTGCCGTGTCGGCATTTTGTACTTTCCTTCTATAAAGAGATGATTAAATCTTGCCATTGAATTACTACACGGTGGCGCACAAACACAGATGGCATTCAACTAGAAGAAGAAGAAGAAGAAGAAGAGCAAAGAGGGGAGAACACAACTTTTGTTTTCTATTTCCCTCTCTTTCTTCCTTATTAACAAACTAATTCCTCAACTCTCTCTCTTTTGTTTCCAATTATTACAACACTTTTTTTTTAATTTGCCGAAATATAAACACAACCCCCCCCCCTTTTTTTTGTAATAGTTGCATCCCATTGAAGGTAAGGAGGAATCATTTGGAGCGTTTAATTGCCCTCCCCCCCCCCGTCTTTTTGTATATTGAAACTCATCTAAAGATTAATATGTTGAGTAAATTGTTTTAGAAAAAATTTCATTTAGATGATTGAAGTGAAAACCCGAGTTCAAATCATTCCAAAGGATTTTAAATATTGGATTAGCCCCCGGGTTTGACGTAGTAGGTAGCACGTCCACCTCCTATACCAAACGTCGCGGGTTCGGACCCAGGCAGGCCGATGATTTTATTTAAGCCATTTGGATACCAGATGGCTTAAATAGAAATGCCTGACCACACAATAGATATATTCTCTACAACGGTTATCGTCAAAGTCTTAAATGGCCTTAGTTGCCGAAAAGACTGTGTGAATGTGTGTGTGAATGTGAGTGTGAATGAGAAAAAAGTGTGAATGTTTTTTTTCTAAAAAAAAATTGGATTAGCCCTCGGGGCCTGGTGTAGGCATTAGAGTGCTAACCTCGTATACCAAACGGCGCGGGTTCGGACCCCAGGCAGTCCGATGATTTTATTTAAGCCATTTGGATACCAAATGGCTCAAATAAGAATGGCTGGACCCCCAATATTAATCACTAACAGATATCGTAAAAGTCATATATGGCCTGAGTTGCCGAAAAGACTGTGTGTGAGTGTGAATGAGAAAAGGGTGTGATTGTTAAAAAAAAATCTGGTGTGACAAGCACAGCACACAACTTTCGATTACCAAAGGTAAGAGAAAGTTGTGTGCTGTGCGACAGTCACACCAGATTTTTTGTGTCGATATATAGTAGAAGGAGAATAAAAAAGAGAGAGCAGCTAGTTATATTTTCTTTTATTAAACCCTCAGAGCTGACGTTTCGGTCCTGTTTAGGGCCATCCTCAGAGCTATTAATACAGAACAATACACAATGGTCATTAGAAAAATGCGTACAAATTTATACAAATTAGATGAATATTTAACATTAGGGTTATCATCATAAATTTCAATTTCAACATTTCATCTATATTTAAATGTTGAAATTGAAATTTAATGCTAAATATTCATCTAATTTGTATAAATTTGTACGCATTTTTCTAATGACCATTATGTATTGTTCTGTATTAATAGCTCTGAGGATGGCCCTAAACAGGACCGAAAAGTCAGCACTGAGGGTTTAATAAAAGAAAATATAACTAACTGCTCTCTCTCTTTTATTCTCCTTCTACTATATATCGACACAAAAATCTGGTGT
>JAKCPI010025378.1:0-20931 GCA_023213315.1 Euborellia annulipes | reverse complement strand
ATGTATTCATAAAACATATAATAGGCCTATTTATACAATTAAAATTTGCAAATCCCTCGCCCAACGCTTTTAGTTTTAGTAACATATATTAATTTTTAATATAATTTTAAAGAAACTATACATAATTATTTTTCTCTTTTTAGTACATTCATAAAAGCGTTGTTTTTAAAGTTTTTTTTATATTATTTTTATTTTAAAATGTTGGTGAAATTTTAAGCTACCATAAAGTCAAAGTGTAAGTCTCCATAATTGAAGTTAAGATTAAAAAAAAAAAAATTATTTTCATTCCAATATTCCAAGTGGGCCAACCTGCTCCGTGGTCGGTGGATTAAAATCCAAGAAAATAATTTAAAAGAACTTAATTTTAACACCCAAAGTTTATTTTAAATTATAATTAAATTATTGCAACTGTTTCTGTAATAAGTGAGTACTAAATAAAAAAGTATATGGTGGCTTCAAGAACTTTTCCTTATTCAGTTTTCTTTTGTATTTACGATTCATTGTTATAACGGTGGTCCAGAGGTTGGAGATGAGAGTCAGAATGCTGTGAAGAGCACTGCAGACACCTTACTTGGGCTTGGGATGTTGGCAAAAAGAGTATCCCAGCAAGGGTCTCAACTTTTCTCTCCCAACGCTCAATTTGTGCTCTTTTGAAAAATCTCTTCATATCATCCCGAACCACACATACTCAAAGAACTAGACCGTTTTAGAAAACAATAGGGGACATATGCATATATCTGATACTACTTTCACAACAACAAACACACGTGCTCACAAATGATGCAAAATTTCCTCCAATAAACTCTCAATGACGGCTAGTATAATATCGATATTTATAATTTGTTACTTTTACATCATTCATTGCCACTAAAATTGAAAAAATAAAATACGGTTTAACGATTTCATACATACAATGGCAAAAAATCGAGCGGGCCCCCGTCTCTCTGAACCAACCTGCCCCTTCGTTACAATTTTTATTCCGCACACATCTCGTTGCGGTTTTTTAATTAATATGCAAAGCCTGGGTTCACTAGTACAGTAGGCGCCACAAAAGTAAACCTTGAGCTTAGTCAACCAAACCAATATTTTTAAAATAAATAAATCATCTTTTTTTTTTAATGCAACTGAAGGGAAAAAGCTCCTTTTAAGACAACACTTCAAACAGCTAAAAATTGTGTTGCCTAAGCTCAAGGCTCGATTTAGGAGCGCATCAGACACTTGTGGCGCCCTCTGTACTTATAGGCCTACCCAAAGCAATTCAGATTTTTCTTCTCACACATTAATTTCCTCCTGCTCTAGTATCGTATCTCTGGTGTGTTTTAATCAACATGATTTTAAATAGGTAGTCCACTCACTGGACAATATAAGACCAGACATTTCGTCTCTGACATAAATTGTCGCATCCTGTGGGCGTCCTGATCTACCTCGGAATATATTTATTTTATATAATACTAAAAATATGACTTATGATCTAATTAGAATGTGAGTGTTGAGTCAGTGAGAGAAGTGGCTTCCTTTCCTTCCAGACAATAAGGCGACAAAAAAAAAGAAGAGGAAAACACGCAAGCAACAAAAAACCTGCCCTTAAGACTCGAGACTAGACTAGAAAAAAAAATGCAGACATGCGCTAATTATAAAGCGGGTGAAAAAAAAAAAGTCAAATTTATATAAATGACTATCAAGTGTAATTAAGTTTGCATTTTGTGTGCGTGTGTGTGTGTGCGCGTGTGTAATTTCTCTCAATCAAGTTGCTCTAAATTATAAAATCTATTTAATGGAAGAGATGAATGAATGAATGAATAATAATTATTTGACTTTGCTTCTTCTTCTTTTTTTTATTCTTATTATCATTATTTTAAAAATAAGTGAAAATATATAATAGTTCAATAAATAAATGATAGATAAAGATGAAAAAAATAGAATGAAAAAGAAAACAGATAGATTTACGTCAGTAGTAACGAGATAAAAAAAAAAGGATTTTTTTTCTGAGATCGATGACCATCAAAATTTTAAGTCATATTCGCAATAACATAGCCTAGATATATTTATTTTATTTTTTGAAAAAGCGATGTAGACAACATATAATTTAATGTGCTAATTATTGATTAAAGAAGTAATCAATAAAGTTATATATAGATTTTTATTCAAAATCTTTAATCTCATTCGTGACGCTTAGATGCTTCAGATATAGTCAACTAGTTATCCCTCGGATAAGCTAATTGACTATGACTTTCGAGCTGGTTCTATGTACAATAGTTATGCTAATCATATGATTAAAAAAGAGTAATATTTTCTCTTATTTTCAATTTGATATTTAAGACTAAAAGCTCGGAATAAGGTTTAAATTAACTAAGAAGTGAAATTAGAAAAACAAGCCTTTTTTTTAGAAATTGGGTAAATTGGGTTTTATTACAAAATTAATTAGATTTAATTATTTATTTTAATTTTTAATAATTTTTATAAATAATGCCTTTTATTAAGTTGCTATCTTCGTTATATTAATACATTAGATAGAGTTTTGCTAACCCGGACTTTGATAATCAGGCGTGTTGAAAAGCCACTTCTTAAATTTTTTTCGGGATATTTTGAGCAAAAAAAGGGGCAATTTAAGAAAAGAAAGTGCCATTACACATTTGGGGGGGGGGGGCAATCTGGTGTGACAGGTCGCACAGCACATAATTTTTTCTTAATTTCAGTAATTTAAAGGCACATTTTGTACTTGTTGTATGCCAGAATGTAAATACAAATCAAATTTTTAAGTATTAATTTTTAAAATTTTACATTAAAAATAAATTTTTTTGAGAAAATAAGTATTTTTTTAAATCTCGGGGGGGGGGGGGGGGGGGTAATTACCCCCTTTACATTTTATATTGTGAATATGAACATTAATAAATACATTATTAATACAATAAAATAGAAAAAGTAAAATAAAAGAAAATATTAAATTTTGCAATTGTTTCGGGTAATCCGGTATTTTCAGAATCAGGCACGGTGCTGGCAGACGTACAATAATTATTCTACATTTTGGACAGTTTTCTATCCTAAACTTAGGGCAAATTTACGACTGAAAGAGATAGTTTCCGCATAATTTTATAATGTACAATAATTGTAGGGCCTATTGTAAAATATAATAATTTTACGGCCCTGATACAGCAATAATTTTTCATGGATCTGCCTACACTGATCCGGCATAGTGCCGGTCCCGTTTAGACCGAATTAGCAGGCTCTACTGTATTTCAGATTATTTATATGCGAAAAACATTTTTTTTAACTCGAGGATTAATTAACACGCTGTTCATGTTTACTTTATCGATGATTTGCTATCGGTCGGATAAGTTTGCTAGTTGATTATATCTGAAGAAACTGGCTTTTCGATATCAAATCTGGATCCCGAATTGTTTGAGAAATTTTCTTCAAATTTTTAAAAATTTCCTTTTTTTAGATTGTGCGGAAAATCCCAAAATCGACTTTTGTAAATGCGTAATACATATAGCCTGCAACGTCGGTAGAATATAAAACTATTAGCTACTACTATGTTCAATGTAGATTCAATAGTCTGCATTGATCGATATATAGAAAAGAGAAAATAAATTAAAAATATCTCTAAAAGAGAAGCAGAGGTCGAAGTCCCCTGCCGAAGACAAGCCGTACAGCTAGTTAATAAATAAATAATGAATTTTTTAATTGGTATAATAATATTTTTAAAAAATATCAAAAATATAAGATGACATAAGTGAGAATCTCTCTAAAGAATTTTTAAAGGAATTTAATAAAAAATTGATTTAATGAGTTGCATTCTAGATGACCGCCAGACCCTGTACAAGTATAGACTAATTCCTAACTACTGATATCATTTGACGGCCTTTAAATAGTAGAGAATGGCCAAATGGCCATGCAAGTTCATTGGCTTGGAAATTTTGCGTCTTTTGCTAAGCAAATACCTCGCTCTCTTCAAAACTAGATAGAATGAACAAATTTTCGGCCATTTACCATAAATTCCTACTTAATGATTATAAGTGGCTTTGTTAATAGGCAAAGACTAAATTGGAAACTATAAAAAAGATCTAGGCCTAGGAGAGCGTGAATTATAAAAATCCTCTTTGTAAATTTGGGTGTTTCATTATTTAAAAGCGACGTTGAGCAACCTTATTTCGGAGTTGAGGGTTCAAAGTAGATTGATCTACACTGTAAAAAATTGAAATACACATAAAATAGTAGATTCACAAAACAATTTTTTGAAAATTGTTTTGTCTTCATTGAATTAACACCTTCTACAGTCCAAGAATGAATCTACTATTTTATGTGTATTTCAATTGTTAATTTACTGGACTAAACTAAAAGTTTCGTTTAAAACTGTAAAAAAAAATTTAGTGTGTTTTTGAATACAAAATTTACAAATTTCCCTCGTAAATGATAACTACTATGCATTTATCTACTAAATTTACTTAATTTATGCGTTCAAATAATTACAACAAAAAAAAAAAATATTTTAAAATTTTCTTCGGAAAATAGAGTATATCTTGTTTACATATATTTTATAGTAATTTTCGTTAAAAATTTAATTTTTTCGAAAGAAGTTTGGGAATTCTAAAATTACCACACAATTGCACTCTAATTTTCAAATGGCTTTCCAAAATTACAATACATGATTTTAGTAAAGACATTAAATTTAGTATGTTTTTGTTTATGTAATTTGCTTCTTACACAATTGTAAAATCAACATTTTTTTTTTACAGTGTATTGCATGTTAAATTAGGTCCGACTATGAACCCCAAAATGGTACAAATTTCCATTTTTACCAGTTCGGGGACCAAAGTCGGACATAATGGGAATACAAATTAGGGCCTATTAGTAAATGGTATGATCTCCGTGTTCAATGTCGGCTTACAGTGCTCTAAATCGGACCTATATTCAGGGGCACACGAATAAAATTAGGGGCTAAATTTCGACGCAGGTTATATATAGTCAAGTTCGAAATGACAGAGACGGACAAAGAATGCAACAAGGAAAGTTGTGGCACTTTATATATCCCAGGTAGATGAAGAAGTAGCATTATGATGAATGGAAGTCCCCCCCCCCCCCCCCGAGTATAACGAACAAATTAATTTAATATTCCTGGCAGAAGAAGGAATTTATTTTTTTCTCCTCCTCAATGAGAGAGACCTTTCTATTATAAATATTATATTATAAAATTTAACTCAAAATATTCTTAAGAGTAAGGAGAGTAGCAGAGTGATGACGAAATTTAAACAGAAAGAAATTTAATATACGTATTTTAGGTTGGAAAATATGTAGAAAAATAAAAAATATACAAACAAAAAAAAATATTCAAGGAATCATCGATTATCAATCATTAAATTATCATTCATAATTGGCTGAATAGCCTTTAATTTTTTTTTTTTTATTTGAATTTATAAAATACTCTCTTGCAAAATATCAATACCAATAGAAATTACGAAATTTTACTAAATATCTTGTAATGCGTCTTTAAAGGAGATATCATAAGTTTTTTATTTCAATTTCTATTAATATTGAAACTCTATAAATTAGAATTCAAATTTAATCAAGCATTAAAAAGATTTTAAAACTGGTAAAAATTGGATTTTTCTATTAATACATTTAGCAAGTGAGTATGTGCTTCCTCTGACTTTAGCGGATGCTCAAAAAAATTCGAGATTATTTCAAAAACTACTCGGTTTTTGAAAAAACATATAAGAATAAAAAAGGTTTAAACTATTGTCTTTTATCAGAATATGACAAAAAAAAAATAAATAAAAATAAAAAAACCTGTAATGTAATGCATAACCACCTGTTGACTGATTTATTCCAAAATTTGATAAAGATCTACAATTTTAGTGTAAGAAACACATACCTAATTTCATCGACCTAATTCGAGGAGTTCTTAAAATATCGTGTTCTAAAACATTGAGAATCCCCAAAATTTGTTGACGATTTCTAAATTTTCTGTATGCATACTTCGTTTACTAGAAATAAACGGCTCTCATTTTTTCTATTTGTATTTTGAAAGATGATTTTGATCCAATTTTACTCAAACATAAATATTTTTACAAGATTTTTAGCTCTGTATATAGAGATATCTTTGAAATTTTAGCAGTGAGAGGTCTAAATTTTTTTGAGAGAAAAAATGTCCCTCTTCCCCACTCTATAAAATATTATTCAATAAAAAAGAAAGTAAAAAATTGAATTTTCTGTGGTTTAGAGCTCTCATCTCCTTTCATAAGATACTTTAAGACGATTTAGCCTAAATATGAATTCTAGAGTGAAATTTCACTTATAGTTTTACCGTAAATATAAAAATATGATGGGGTCGGGGGCAGATAGTGCTAACTAGGAACCGACCGAATATTCGGTTTCGGCCAGTTTCGGCTGGCCAAAACCTGAGATGGGATGAGACTCGAACGCAAAAAAAAAAAAGGTCAAATGATTTGCACGTGAGGGAGAAAAAATTTCCTGCCCGGTGGATTTTTAGTCTCCCTAAAAAAAGGTAAAATGATTTCCACAGAAGGAAAAAAAAATTTCAAAAAAAAGGTAAAATTTGTTTGTTTGCTACTGTCAGAGTAGTCTAATGGCAATATCAGGCTGAGAAACTAATTGTGCCATCTAGTTCAGACCTTTGCACAATTGATAGTGCTGGAAAGTCGGGTTAGTCATAATTGTGGGTTAGCACTATCTGCAGACGACCTCTTCATATATCCTTGCAGTGTAGGAATAGAACTACAAGTAGATAGAAGAATCACTCAAGAAGGCAATAAAAATTGGAAATTTTCAATAAATTTTGATTATCAGTCCTTTATGTGTTGTCTAAGGTGGAAAATATTACTCTTTGCTATTACACATAACTACAGGAATAATAACAATTTAATCGACTTTTGCTGGCAGTGACAAATGATAAATTTCTATTTTAATTATTTACTTGTTGTAAACGGATCTATACCAAAAGATTCAATTGTAAACCTTGATTAGTATACCTGCAATGGCAAGTGGTGAGTTCTATCAAAATCTACTTCTAGGAAAAAATAGAAGGGGGGGGGGCGAAAAAAAGAATAAAAATTGCGCCAAACTAGATATGAATATCAAAATTAAATATTTTATAATAACTATAAAAAAAAACATTAAATAATAGAAAAAAGATATTAATAATAATTGCTGATGATAGCGATGTTTTGATTAATTAAAAAAAAAAAATTCGTTGTTTTGATTTTTCATTAAAAATAATCTTATTTTTTTTCCAATAAAAATGAGAAAAAGCATAATTAGCCTTATATAAGAGATTATTTTTTTTTATAAATTAAGTAAGATTTTAATTTTTACAAAATACGTTAATTATTCATTTAATAAATTTAAAAAGTGGATAGCTTATAGGTATTGCCCTAGAATCTGACGAAGAAACAACTATTAATTTTACTGATATAGACGGGTTTTCCTGCAAAAAATTTCGAGAAACAAAATCTCTACCTCTGCGAAAAAGCAAGTGTTTGTTAACAGACAATCAAAAGTTGAAGTTAAACATTTTCAAGGGATATTCATAATCTATTTTAAAAAGTCTGTTACACAAACTGGTTATGAATTTTACATTCAGGTATATGAAAAGTTAATATTAGGAACCGACCGAATATTCGGTTTCGGTTACGGTTTCGGCCAGTTTCGGCCAAAAATCCTGGTTTCGGCCGTAGTTTCGGTTTCGGCCAAAAAGTAGCCGAACCTTTCGGCCGAAACCTGAGTCTGAAAAGATGGGATGAGACTTGCATGCAAAAAAAAGGTCAAATTATTTGCAAAAGCGGAAAAGGTGCGGAAAAAATTTTTTAGTCTCCCTAAAAAAAAGGTAAAATGATTTTCAAGGGAGGGGAAAAAAATTTTCCGCAGCTCGAAAAAATTTCAAAAAAAAAAAAAAAAAAAAAGTAAAATAATAATAATTTTTTATAGGAAATACAAGTTTCGGTTCCGGTTACGGTTTCGGCCGAAACTAAGATTGAGGCCGAATATTCGGTTTCGGTTGAAAATCTTGTTTCGGTCGGACCCTAGTTAATATACTAAAAAATCTGGCCTGACTGGTCACACAGCACACAACTTTCTCTTACCTTCGGTAAATGAAAGTTGTGTTCTGTGCTTGACACACCAGATTTTTTGGCATATATTCAGTTTCCGACAGTACGGTACGTTCGAATTTCAAGATGTAACTTAAATGTACTTTTTGCGGGATCCACTTTTTTGGAATCATGGATCCTGAAAACTTGTATTTCCATCAAATTCTTGACAGAATTTTTTACACTAACGATATACTTTCTATAGGCCTATATTAAAATATATAAATAAGAGGAAGAATAGAATTTGAGACGTGAGCGTTTTACCAAGGAGGTGACTATAACAGTTGTCATCGCCAGTGCCAATATGTTTCTTAAGGTGTCCTCTGTCATCTACAGCATAGGCGTAGCCACGGGGGGGGGCTTTGGGGGTTCAAACCCCCCATTGGACCCAAGCCATGACTAGATATTTAAGCTCTATAATACAAAATATTTTTTCTCTCTATATATTTCATTTTTAGGGTAAGAGAAAGTAAAATATAATAATTTTCTCTAGCTTAAAAAAAAATAAAATAAAACGCAAAAAATTCTAGAAAATTCAGAATTTTTCAATTGAAAAGAATTGATATTTGTTATGCTTTATAAAAAATTAAAGCCGCTTAAAATTGATTAAATCTCGCAAATGAAAAATAATAAAAATTATTATATAAATAAATTTATTATTTTTTTTCTTATTTATTATTTATTTTAATTATAATTCTTGGGACCCTGGTCAAGAGAAACAGATAGAGGTACACTTGGATATTTTAGGCTTATATACATAAAATTAAGAGAGTTGCATTTTTTATTGCCTGATACGAGTTGATTGAAAAATTGCGGCACTTAATTAAGAAAGGGCGGGTCCGAGCCCCCTCGAGGGGGGGTCCAGGGGGCGAAGCGAAGGTGGGGTAAGTGGCTAGTCATATATTTCTTTAGACGCCTTATACTGCCCTATTAGTCGGGGAGGGGGGGGGGGGAAGAAATAATCCTAACCCCCCCCCATCAAAAATTTCTGGCTACGCCTATGATCTACAGTATAATAATAAGTGAGTTGTGTACACGAAGCATCAGCCTGGAGCGCTCGGGAAGAATAGAATTCAGAAAATTTCAAATTATAAAATGTTTCAAGTTAAATATATAGGCCTACTTAATACGAAGCCTATTAATCATAAATTGATAGGAAACTTATTAAATATTATTTATAAGTATCAAACTTTAATTAATTATAATAATTTAATGAAAATGGATTTTTTGTTTTATAGAGTTGAGACACATTTCCACTTTGATTAGATAAACATTAAAGATTCATTGGTTTTTTTTTTTTTTTTTTTTTTTTTTTTTTCATAAAATATGACATGAATTAAATAAGAAAGCTGATAAAATAATCTTTATGAATATTAAATCATTTTAAAATAATATTATTATTAATTGAGTTTTAAATGGAATCAATTATAATGTAATCGCCTCGCCTCGACCAGTTTATTAAATAAATATTACTCAAAACGTTATCAATAAATACGCTCTCATACAACAAAACATTTATAAATACGATATAGAGACTATTAATAATAATAAGAAATATAGTTACCGAAACGACACAACAGTGTCTAGCTAAAGCGTTTTTTTATTTTCCCGCCAATATATTATATGTAGGCCTACTATAATGAGGGGAAAATATAAAAATCCAAATACCATTTTTTTTATATTTCTTAACGTTTCGGGTCATAACAATCCCAGAAATGCAAAAAAAAATCATGTGCGTAAGTATATATATCTACGTGTGTATTAAGGTGGCCCTTATTTGGACTTTTTCGACGCTAGTACTAAATCGATTCCAAAGATATAAAAAAACATTCCTGTCATTTTTCAGCTCTTAATATTAATATTAACTCGACCCTCACGGCAGTCAAAGTTTTAAAAAGTTCTTTTGTGTCTTTAAAATTTGGTAACTCATCAACGAAACAACTTCTTGGTAAGACCATAACATATTCCTATAGGAAATTTAACGCTCTACAAAAAAGTTCTCTTATGATCTTTGGGTTACTCTACTGATTCAAAAGTTATTCGAGGTCAAAAAAATGGAAAAACCATGAAATTAACTATAACTTCAACTTTGACCTCGAATAACTTTTGAACCAAAATAAAAGCTACCCTAGTGGGCATAGGCGCAACCAGGGGGGGTTAGGGTTTTAACCCCCCCTAGGAGATAAAAAAAAATCAAAATATATATATTACAAATAGAAAAGAAAAAATATAATCATTTCGGTTCCGCTAAAGAGGAAATGTGGCGCATGGAAAAAAAAATTTGGTTCCGCGGGGCGGCAAAAATTTAGCGTCTCTAAAAAAAAAGATAAAATATTTTTACGGACTGGAAAAAATTTCCCCGCAAGGCAAAAAAACTTCGGTTCTGCGAAAAAAAATTTTTCACAGAAAAATATTTGAGATCAGCCCCCCCCCCCGGAAACCCGCCCCCCAGGAGCAAATCCTGGTTGCGCCACTGCTAGTGGGTATGCATGCGTATAAGCTTATGTGCTTTTTTTGCTTATATATCTGGAACTATTCATCGGATTAAGATGAGGTTTGGCAAATTTGTAGTCATAAGTGGGCCTAAGAAGATATTACAACTAGGGCTGGGAAAAATAATCGATTAATCGTTTTTATACCGATTATTTTCTTAAAAAATTATCGATTATTATAAAAAACAGACTAACAGAACAAAACAATTTCATTCTTCCTTTGTCCCCATGACCTCCCGTGATTGGAACAAGCTCCCTGCGTCTATCTTCCCCAAAACCTACAATCTTCAGACTTTCAAGTCTAACCTCAACAGGCATCTTCTCAGTTCCCGCAGTTGAGTTTCCCCTTTATGCTTCTCCTTTTGTTTTTATTTTCTTCCTGGCTGCATGTGACTATTGGTCATTATAGGTCTTCGGACCTTATGCACCCATTCCAAAAAAAAAAAAAAAAAAAAATAATAATAATAATCGATTAATCGGGAAACCGATTAATCGAAATTAATCGGAATAATCGGAGAACCGATTAATCGAAAATAATCGGAGAACCGATTAATCGAAAATAATCGGAATAATCGGAGAACCGATTAATCGGAAATAATCTATTATTTTTCATAACTGATTATAGAGAAATAATCGGTGTTTTTTTTTAACATTGATTGTATCCAAATAATCGATTGAGGTGAATATACTGTATATTCCAACTTTTTTCCATTTTCTTGAATAAAAATGCCTAACCCCAATACATATTTATTCATATATATCGGTTATCGTTTGTCTTATATGGACTCAGATGCCGAAATGACTTGTATGTATGTGTGTGTGAATGTGAGTGTGACTGTAAAAAAAGTGTGTTTAAAAAAAAATTTCTTATTTTGAAACGATTATTTCTGATTATCGCGAACCACGGATTTTTCAGCTTTTCTGGCCACTTTCCTGAGTCGTCATCTATTTTTGGACTCCCTTTTCTCAAAAAGGAAAATTTGATGTTAATTAAATGCAAAATAAAAATGGACAAATTTATTGAAAAAGTTAAGCGCCACCGAAGGTGTGACTCAGATTATAATTTATTATCCTCGATTTAGATTCCATCCCGTCTGAGGGAGTTCTAGATTCCTAATAAATCAGGAACTTTCATAAATGATTAATTACTCCACAAGTGACACTTTAATTACATTTTAATTTAAAACTTACTATATATATATATTTTTTTTTATAATTCAATTCATCGAATAAATTTAAATAAGTCTAGAAGGCAAATTTACATAAATTACTAATTTTTTAATGATTTTTTAAATAGCATCTTTCTCTTTTGATTTTATTTTTAGAGCATCTTCAGACAAATGCTCTTTTGCATAAAAAAAAAACATCCTGAAAGTATTTTTTTTTCACTTATATATAGAATTGTTTTGGAACTATTATTCGATGTGTATGAGTGAAAAGCATACGCTCTAGCAGCCGGCTCTAAATCTTAGGGAAAACAACTCTAAAGCTTTGAGAGTGCAAATGCCTTTAAGTTATGCAACCAACACACAGATGCATATACATTTGCTTTTTTACAGGCAACATTTTTCAATTGCCCTTCAGATGATCCGAGAGGTGTATTATAATTTTTCAGTTTTTTTTTTTTTTTTTTTTTTTGGGGGGGGGTAAGACCGTATATACTATACTAATGTACGTATATACTACCGCTGACTATGGCCTGGATGATACAGATAGTAGACAAATAGTGTATATGAGACCGGAATACATGAAAAGGTACCAAATCTTCACTGGGCTAAATTTTTAGAAAATTTATAAGTATGGGAAAATATTTATATTTTGTTACGATGGCAACCATTTCTATCTTTTCTATGGAGTACAAGAGTAAAGTGGTCTTCAGAAGATTTCAATGGCAAAATGAGAATATACATCTTAAAGAGTATTTAAAAAATAATTGATTTTTGAATTTTAATCAAAATCGTTAGAGCGGATTTTGAGAAAATCAAAAAAAGACTGAAAAAGTACATCAGTAAAGTACTAGTACCTTTTGGCCTATTTTGAATAAAAGCTTATTTTCACGCCCTAGATGGGTGTCTAATTTAAGTATAAAATTTCAATCTGCTAGATCAATCCCTTCATACTTAAAATTAAACACACACATAGACAGACACAGTGGCGGCCCCAGGACTTGGTCAAGGGGGGCCCACATTTTTTTTTTTTAATTTTATTAAAAAAATTGAAATACACTGTAAATAAATTGTATAAGATTGAATAATAATAAACATTCTGGCAAATTTATAATTTTTAGGTTTAGTTTTAAAATGTTAAATAAAACTTTTGAATTTTTGTCGGTCCAATGGGGGGGGGGGGGCCTGGGACCGCTAGTGGACAGACAGACCACTTTTTTGGATTCAGTGGACCTCAAAACGTGTAAATCCATCAAATTTTTGACATGAATCCAATACTTTCTCTCTATATACGTATTTCATATATAGGGTAAGAGAAAGTAAAAACTTTAACAATATAGAGTTGTTGACAATTGTCAATAATGATGGTCTGGAAGCCAAGAAGCGTGGGTTCGGATCCCAGATGAATTAATTTTTGGATACCAAACAGTAGCGTAACTAGATGGGGGTGAAGGGCGCCCCTCGATACTGACATAGGCGCCCTAGGGCATCTAAGATAGAGCTCAGGGACGGTGATTTTATCATATTCTTTCCCAAGATTAGCCAAAATATTAATAGTTTTCTTTTAAATTATATTATAACTTAAAAATCGGCGCTCTAGTTAAGGTTCGCCCCCTCCGCCGTCAAAGGCTAGTTACGCCGCTGATAACAAATGATAGAATATAGAAAGTAGATAGATTAAAAGAAAAAGATTAAGATGATTGATAAACCCCATTCAAAGAGAGTCTCGTTATTCCTTCCATCCCTTTATCGTAGTAAAAAGATGAGACTATCAGGCCGACGAACGGCTTTTTAATAGGTGATGTCTAAAATAGGGCATACCGAAGGGGACGCCTTTTTAATTCAATTTGAATAGATAGAAAAAGAGAGGGGGAAATCTCTACATCATCTAAAGAGTAATTAATTTCATCAGCTAACCTTTTATGAGGAGAGAAAAAAATCAATCTATAATTTAAATAATAACGCATAATTAACGGAACATGTTTAAAAATTATCGCCATTTACATCATCCAATATTAAATATTTCCTCGTAGCTCGTAGTTATGAATGATAAAAAAGTAAATAGGGAAATATTTGAATGAAAACATTCTTATCTTTACAAATATATATTAGCGTAATATTATTATTATTTGAAATGTTTATATTTTGGTAGAGAAAAATAATTTTTTTTCATTTAAATATTGAGCAGTAGAAATGGGAAAATTCAAATTTTGACGTCTTTCACAGTACATGCGAGTTAAGCAATTTAATGTCGCAAAAAAATTTTCTTTTAACAAATTAAAGATGGAAAAAAGATTCATATACAAAAAAAAAATAAAAATTGTACATCTATGTTTATTTTTTTTTTAAACACACCTTTTTCCCATTCAGACTCACATTCACACAGTCTTTTCGGCAACTCAGGCCATATAAGACTAAACGATAACCTTTATTAGGAAAATATATATATTGGGGTCCAGGCATTCTTATTTAAGGCATTTGGTATCCAAATGGCTTAAATAAAATCATCGGACTGCCTGGGATACGAACCCTCGACCCCTCTTGGTATACAAGGCAGGCGCGCTACCAACTAAGCCAAGCCCGAGGGCACCTATGTTTATATAGGCCTATAATTGAAATAAACTTTTGTTGAAAGCGAACCCCTGATTCATAACATAAGAGGCGGATACTCTGTTTCTGTGCTAGGGTACCAGGGGAGATAAATACATTTATGGGTTATTCTATAAAAATGGGTTAATTTCGCTTAATTGAAAATAATTCATTGACTAACAAATATAATGACTTTTTTTAAACATCCGTTAATAGAAAAGCTTAATAATTTTTGAAATATAATAATATTGAAATTTAAAAAAATTTAATGAAAATATTCGCCTTTTTAACCCTAAAGTCAGTCCCCTGTCGAAAATCAGCATGTAAACAATCAATTCGTGAGTCCCCGGGTAAGTAATATTTTTATTTAGGAATTGAATTAATTAATAATTATCTCAACAATAAATTGGATTTGCTGTCTTTTCATTGTTATATTTAATATATAAAAGAAATAAAAGTATTCCATATCAATTAGCAGGTTTTTGTGTTTTATATCAAAAACGTCAGTCTCCTGGCGCCAGTCCCTTGGAAGTTTTTCAACCGTAAAGCAAAGAGCTTATATATTAACACCAAAAAATAAAAATAAAAATATTCTGAATGTTACTATATGGATACAATAAAATTAACTTATTTCCTATCAAAATCATTACAAACAATTGAAATCAAAATTACAAATTATGCATTTCAAATTCTACCCCAAAGTTAACCCATTTTTGTAGAATGACCCTTATATATTTAATTTAATATCGTACATTTGAACATATGAATAGCTAGTTAATTGATAAACGTTTTCTTTAGATCGTACTAAGAAAAAAGGAATTGGATAGTACGTTAGTTTAATTAAGGAACTGTTCTAAGAAAAAAGGGAACCGGACCTCTTCATAGAGGCCAAAAAACCCAAAGGGTTTCTAAGGACTTTGACTTCTCAAAAGAAGGAAAATCTTTAATTAGGGGTTCAGTGAACGGAGATCCCCAAAGGGCAATGAAATTATAATAGACATTAAACTTTTATCCCATTATAAGGCGCTGTCAATCGTTATATTTTATAATTGGGTGTGAAGGCGAGGAGGCGCCTTCCCAGAGGTGCAGCTGGTGGGAAGGGTATGAAATAAAATCAGAATGAATGTAAAATATTCATAGGCCTAATAACAATGTGTTATATATAAAGTATTGTCGTATAATAGAGCTCTATGCAGTTATTATACAAAATCAGGGGCGTATATAGAGATTTTTTTGGGGGGGGGGTCTGAACTAAAAAATTTTTCTGAGAAATTTTTTTCTTTTTGGGTCAGATGTACACGTTTTGAGGTCCCCTGAATCCAAAAAAAGTGGTTTTCGCGACATGGTCTGTCTGTCTGTGAACAAAATATTTAGAGAACGAAATGAGCTAGGGGGTTGAAATTTTATATTTAAGTTAGGCACCTCCCTGGAGCTTGAATTGAAGCTTTTAATCAAAATCGGCCAAAGAGTACTAGTACTTTACTGATGGACTTTTTAATTTTTTTCGATTTTCTCAAAATTCGGTCCAACTATTTTTTTTTTTTCAAAATCAATTATTTTTTAGATTCTCTTTAAAACGTATATTCTCATTTTGTCATTGAAATCTTCTGAAGACCCCTTTACTCTTGTACTCCATACAAAAGATAGGAGAAATGGTTGCCTTGGTAACAAAATATAAATATTTTCACATATAAATTTTACATCTTGAAAATCGAATGTACCGTACTGTCGGCATCTAAATATGTGTCGACACAAAAAATCTGGTGTGACAAGCACAGAACACAACTTTCGATTACCGAAGGTAAGAGAAATTTGTGTGCTGTGCGACCAGTCACACCAGATTTTTTAATTTTAATCAAAATAGGAAATCCTTGGCAACCATTTGTCCTTTTTTCTATGAAGTACAAGAGTAAAGTGTGCTTTAAAAGATTTCAAGGGCAAAATGAGAATATACATTTTAAAGAGCATCTAAAAAATAATTCATTTCTCTCTATATACTGTATTTCATATATAAGTAAGGTAATTTTATCCCTGTAGAGTGGTGAAATTTGGCTGGCGCCATTGATAGATAGAAGATAGATTAACAATCCCATTCATTCATAATAAATCAAAATCATTAGTTATGATTATACTATGTTATTTGAATCATCGGATACCCAGAAATTTAATTCCAAATTTTATTCAGAAGAATAAACATCTTAACGAATTAATAATGACAAAAGTTGTGCAACTTAGTTCAGGTAGAGAGAGATAATAAAAGGGATGTTTTTTTTTTTTTTTTTTTAGCATGCCGTGGACTTAATTCAATCGAAAATCGGCGATGAATCAGTTTGTCTAGACAGTGCTGAGCTATTTTCCTTATTCGTTTTTATGATATTGTTTGAATGAAACGAAGTAAAAATTTAATTTATGTTAATTATTATGTTTTATTATCAAATGTTATGAAATAAGCCAAAGGAATAAATTCATTTAACGTTCCTGCACAGTTTCGATTAGCTATACACTTGGTCATTTTGGATCCCACCTTATAATAAAAGCATTCAGCCATCAAAATTTCGACATGAATGTAATATTTTCTCTCTATATATTAATATAAATTTATATAGGTAGGAGAAAGTAAAAAAAAAAAATTTTAAACGATCAAGTTGTTTGAGATTCAAATTTAGACGCAATTTCCTTCTTTAGGAGAGAAAAATGTAATTTTTAAAAAAATAATTCTTTATTTTTAAATATTTTGGAAGTAGTCAGCCAAGAAAAAATAAAAAAGCAAAATATATCTGTCGACGTTTCGAGCGCCAATCACCCACCCTCTTCCTTAGAAACTCTGGTCACAACAATTATTTATTAGTTCGGAAAAAAGGAAAAATTTTCAGTAAATTTTTAATAAATACAAGGTGTTATTTCCAAATATTTTGACATTCCTTCTTCAGTGGATCTCTGCCAATGAGTGCCAATAGGTCCTCGAAATATTTGGAAATAACATTTTGTATTTATTAAAAATTTGCTGAAAATTTAGCGTTTTTTTTCCTCAAGCCAACTTCATCAACATCGCTTAAGAAGAATTATTTATTAGATATCGATATGAACATTGTTTTATAGAGACAGTGCCTAAATGGCCTCAGATGACAAAACAGACCTTAAACAAATTATTGTAAAAAATTTTATAAGATTAAGCTTACTAATCATCAGTTATAAGAATTTTACGTAGAGTCTAGAGTCAATTAAATATTACTAATGAGAGTATCATTTTTGTTAAATTTTTATTAATTAAATGCTTTTATTTAACTTACTCTTTCAAGGTCACCAACTTTGAGTCTTTGTTTAGGACACTTCCCGATGAGCTAGAGGTGTGAAATGAAATACTTAAGGGTCATTTTTGATGACGCCACTATATGGTGGTTTTGATCAAAATAGACCAAACTAATGTGGTACTTTATTTGAAACCCTTCGCGAATTAATGTAATTTCAAAAGACTTCCCGATGGGCTAGAGGTGTGAAATGTAAAATTAAAAAAATCACACCAAAAAAAGACTAAAGACTAAAAAGATTAAAATAAAAATAAAATAAAAAAAAGTTTAAAAAAAAAAATGCTTTTATTTAAAATGAACTAAAAAAGGGAAAAATAATTTAATTTAATTGTTCTTGTTAAAATTGTTGAATATTTATGACTTAAAATAAAAGCGTGGGCGCTTCGAAGTTATTCCGAGGCTTCCCTTAAGCTACGAGTATCAATGAGCGCCCCACGCTTTTATTTTAAGTCATAAATATTCAACAATTTTAACAAGAACAATTAAATTAAATTATTTTTCCCTTTTTAGTTCATTTTCATTTCATTCTTCCTTTGTCCCCATGACCTCCCGTGATTGGAACAAGCTCCCTGCGTCTATCTTCCCCAAAACCTACAATCTTCAGACTTTCAAGTCTAACCTCAACAGGCATCTTCTCAGTTCCCGCAGTTGAGTTTCCCCTTTATGCTTCTCCTTTTGTTTTTATTTTCTTCCTGGCTGCATGTGACTATTGGTCATTATAGGTCTTCGGACCTTATGCACCCATTCCAAAAAAAAAAAAAAAAAAAAAAAAATTTTAAATAAAAGCATTTTTTTTAAATCTTTTTTTATTTTATTTTTATTATATTCAATATGCCCGTGACCCGTCAGAGAGAAGACATTAGCTTCTAGTGGCTTGGGGTTTCGGGTTCGGTACCCGTCCCAAGCGAGAAAAAATTTTTTCATTTGAATTGGCTACCAATCATTTGAAATAAATAGGGATGGGGTCTAAATGGCCTTAGATGCCGAAAAAACCTTAAATAAATTAAAATATATTCAATAAATGGATTATGGGTAAATGAATAATAAATTTCTTTCTCTTTTTACAAATCCCTTAAAAATAAAGGATTTGATTTTAAGCTGGTCATTGAATTTGAATTTTAATATTTTTAACTTTATTTAAAATTAGATTAATCAATTTCTTATAAAAAAAATATGTTAATATCGATATCTCAAAAATAATTGTTGTTCAGCGGCGTAGCTAGCCTTTAATGGCGGAGGGGCGAAGCTCAACTAGTGCGCCGTTTTTCAAGTTGTAATATAATTTGAACGAAAACTATCAATTTTTTAGGCAATCTATGAACAGAATATGATGATATGAAGTTTTGAATCGTAAAAATATTTGTGATTGAAATAAAATTAATAACGTATTTAACAGAATGAGAGATAACATATTATGCAAAATTTCAATTTATTTATAATAAAAATAAGACATAAATTTTGCATCGCTCAGCTTTACTCACTCATCTTATTTTCATTCATAAATAAATTTCTTCATAATGCCAATTGAGCGAGTAAATGGGCAGCAAAATTTTGTTTGCATTCTATCTGAATGGAATTGATTACTGGGGAGATTTACTCAAGCGGAGAGCGAAAAGCCCAAGGATTAAATATCAAATGGATTTATTTCTCGACGTTTCGAATGTCGACTGCATTCATCATCAGAATGATAGTTTAATTTCTCTTGACGCTATTTGTTCTGATGATAACGACTCGAAATGTCGAGAAATAAATAAAAATATTTTATTTCTTCTGAGTCGAGATTTTGATGGAAATACACGTTTTGAGGTCCCCTGAATCAAAAAAAGTGATTTTCGCAGCATAGTTTGTCTGTGGTGTCTGTGAACAAAATATCTCAAGAACGAAAAGAGCTAGAAGGATGAAATTTTATATTTAAGTTAGGCACCCCCTGGGACGTGACAAGAAGCTTTTGAACAAAATCGGCCAAAGAGTACTAGTACTTTAATGATGTACTTTTTCAGTTTTCTCAAAATTCTCTCCAACGATTTTGTTTAAAATTCATAAATTATTTTTTACATGCTTTTTAAAATTTATATTCTCATTTTGCCCTTGAAAATGTTTGAAGCACACTTTACTCTTGTACTTCATAGGAAAGAGAAAGCATGGTTGTTATCAAAATACAAATAATTTCCTATAAACTTTACGTCTTGAATTCTATCCAATGTAGGAATACTGTCCGAAACTAAATAATATGTCGAACAATAAATCTGGCGTGACAAGCACAGAACACAACTTTCGATTAGCCTACTGAAGGTAAGAGAAAGTTGTGTGCCAGTCACACCAGATTTTTTATATTACAGAGGAAGTCGTGATTTTTTTTTTTTAATATATAAGCTTAATGAATGTAAGGAAAATTATTTAAATGGTTTAGAAATCAATTGACGCCTTACTCTCGATAATGATGACTACTCAAACACAATTTTGATTTGAAAAGATAAACTACGATCTCAATATAAGCAAAAAAAAAAAAAAATGTGATAGCCTATGTTGTCACTTAGATGACGAAATATAGTAATCGTAATAAGGATTTAGTCAAAGTTTACAAAAAGTTCGAAGAAAGAGAACAAGCGAAGGAGAATGTGACACAGATCAACTTTTTGAAAATCGTAAAGAATATTTTCTTGAAATAATGAGTTTTATATTACATTTTATATTATTTAAGGAGTGTAGATCAAGAGTGAATACATGGGGGCATAAAAGAGGAAATTACCCCCCTCCCTCCCCAACCCCGAGATTTAAAAAAAAATAATATTTTTCTCGGAAATTAATTTTAGTATAAAATTTTTAATTTAAATTTTAATAAAATTTAAAAAGTTAATACTTAAAAATTTGATTTGTATAGACTATATGTTTTTACTTTCTGTTACCATATATATGGCGATGTCTCTAGAAGGAACCAACGCCATTAACCCAGCCCTCCTGAAATAAGGTGCATTTCATTTGCTACAATTGTAAACAAACCCAATGACACTTTTTTTCTTGTTTTATACAGTGGCGTCATTAGGGGGGGGGCATTTACCCCCCCAAGGGCTCTGATTTCTATAAAATTTTATATTATTCTAAATAAAATACTCCAAAATACATCTACCAGTATACAAACTGTACAAAATTAAACAATTAATATAATTAATTTGAGTACCCATTTGTAAGTAAATTTTAAGAAAAAAAAAATGTTTGCCCCCCAAGAAAAAATTTGCGAAGGCGGTCTTTCGATCATAATGGCACTTGGTTC